>ML306531.1:0-76387 GCA_005239505.1 Nicotiana paniculata | reverse complement strand
GCTGGGGGGGGGGGGGATGCAATAGATGATGAGTTATCATTGGGCTGAGAAGTAGGTGCTGAAGAAGAAAGCTGAGATGGTGAGCTAAAGGCAGTTGGTGGAGCTGCAAATGATGTAGTAGAACTTGGAGTTGGAGGGGTGAAACAATTGACATCTCACCACCACCAAAAGCTAAATAAGTTTACACCATTTACTATATGGTGATCAAAATCTGCATACATTAAGTATGAATTCTAGGAAGGGAACATATGTGTTTTTCCAATATTGTGGAGTCATCAAAGGAGTAAAGGGGGCGCTGCCACACGGGAGTGGGCGAAATGTTAATCTTTATCTACTTATTAGGTAATTAGGTAGTATTTCATTATCCGGTAATTAATCAATTACCCGTATAATTAAGAATTATCTCAAATTACTTAAAATTCTACTTATTATTATTAGTAATACACTATATACATCCTACTATCATGTTCATGTGATGCCATATAAAATAAATACATATACAATTATTTTATTAAAATATCCATTTTATACATACAAACACCAACAAGAATGCATGAAATCATATGCTGAGTATTGTGCCACGTGACAAACCATAAGAGCCAATACAAGTACCAACTCTTTCTACTAGTACATATCTTAGTGCTGGTTTCAACATACAATGCTTGATACCTTTAAACAGCAAAAGTATTAAAGCATCACTAGAAATAAGTTTTTATAGATGTGTATAAATACGGAAATAGATAAACACAGAAAATTAATGACAAGCTGTACTAACATTACTTGAAATCCTATGTTATGTTTCAACAAAGAACAAAACACAATGAAAAATAATCTGTCCCTTTACCAGAAAAAAAATAAAATCCAGGATATACTTTTAGTTTCCCCTATAATCTCCTAATAGACATAATCCCTTCGAACTCATGTGGATTTACTACGGCACATTCTAATGCTAAGGTACATGATGTAACATCAGCTATCCTAAGTTAAGTCAAAATACAAATCAATTGGGACCAAAAACTACCCACACACTCATGTATCATTAACAAGCCAATGATTTGAAAATTGAAGCACAAATGGCTCTAATGTGACACTTTGAGCATCAAGGGTTGACTTTGATCATCAAGGAAGATCGCACTTTCATGCAAGTCACTGTGAATCCCAAAATGCTCCTCCTATATTATCCGGACGCTCATCTCGCTCACGAATGAGGAATTCAAAACAATGACTCGAGGAAGACTCGGCCATCACTCTCAAAAGAATTTCACAAGCCTTTTGGTTTTGAGTTGTTTTTCAAATGATAAAAGGATGTAGGGTCGTTACTTCAACCTAAGTGGTTACCCAATGGGTTGTAAACTCTAGGAAAAGTTTTATTGGTCGGGGTTATAATATAAAAATCACGCTCGGATACTCACTCTATACCTCTCGATAGTTTGGGTGATTTTTTCCCAATTTGGCTTTCTCAAGTCCAAATTCGTAGTGCATAATACAAGTGATAATAGCTCAAGTCGGGTCTTACTGTCTCTAGATTCAACCTTTTAATTGAGGCTTTCAATTTATTGAGTTCACCCTAATTTTTTGTTAGCCAAGTTTTCATAGACTTAGTCTCTCTTTCTCAAGTAGAGACTAAGAGGATGTTTGGCTAAGCTTATAAGCTGGTCAAACTAGCTTATAAGCACTTTTCGACTTATCTACGCGTTTGGTAAAGTTAAAAGTGCTTATAAGTTAAAAATAAGCCAACAACTATCAGTTGTTCACCCCGAGCTTATGAATTTTTAGCTTATAATCACTTAAGTTTGACCAAATTTTTTATTATTTTATCCTTAAAATATTCCTTTTTACAACAAAACTCTTACATCGATACGCATTGCCTCAAGTATTATTTCAACCTAACCTACCCTCACCTCTTCAAGTCTACAATTCTTATTGACTATGTAAGATAAGCAAATTCTCTATTCCTTTGCATATTTATATCTATGTGATTGTGTATTAATCTTTCAACTCTATGTAATAAATGAAGACATATCAATTTTTGGTGTATCAATATTTGTTTCTCTTCAAATATTTTGTCCTATTTAGGTTTATTTTTTACTGAGAAACTTTTATCAATTTATTGATTATTACAACTTATGATTATATGCTTATCATAAAATAAATTATATTTATCATAAGCAGAATTGAATTTGAAATAAAATGACAAATAGAATATTTAGTATTTGGATCGATTTGAAATCTAAAATTTTGAAGAAATTACGCCCTTATAAGTGTGAACAGCTCTAAGGTTATTTAAGTCATTTTAACGGAAAAAGAGCTTATCAGCACTTTTTTATCAAATACTACAATAGCTTATTATCAATTTCAACACTTGTATCCAAACATGTAACTGCTTATTTATTAAATCAGTTTCAACACTAAAAAGTTCTTTTCAGCACCTAATGCTTATCAACTATTTCAAATCAGCTAATCCAAACGGGCTCTAAGTCAATTAGGCATGAATCAGTGTTTTCAACCACTAATCCTTGAGTTCAAGTTATAACTAGACTAAATATCATTAACCCAATCACAAACAATACCTAATTCAAATACCCATCAAATACCCACATTAGGGTTGGATCACAACCCTAGCTAAAAATTTAGCTACTCATGAAAATTGTAGAAATTAAAGAAGAAATAAATATAGAATCCATAATAATTAATTATGGGATGAAAATCTACTGTTTGGAGACAAATATAGTACCAAATTACTTAAACCGGTAAAGAAAAACGGCCCAGGTGCTCTTACAAAACAAAAGTTAACCTAAACATGACAAAAAGTCCTATTTATACTAAGATGAAAATATATGACAAAAAATACCCTAGCGGAGGTTGTGCGGCCGCATATTCTAAGTGCGGTCCGCACTCTAAGCTTGACGGGTCAACTAGACCTTATGCGGTCGTACAAAGTTGGTATGCGGCCACACTTCATCAAGTTGTGTGGACCACACATTTCTAAGTGCGGCCGCACTAGAATTATGCGGTCCGCATACTCTGAAGCTGAATTTGACAAGGTTCCTTCATTGTTTGCGGCCGCACAAGGTATTGTGCGGTGTGCACTCTAAGCACTTTGGCCCTATTTTTTTTTACTTGTCCAATTTTGAATCCTTTTTTCGTTGATTTTCACTTTTTGGCTCGTTTCCCAATATTCCTGCAAGAAAACGCATTTCATTAGTTCTCGGGATACCTTTAAGCATTTTCGAGCTAAAACTCAAGTTAAAGAGGGAAAATAAGTGGTCAAAATACCTACTTATCACACCCTCTAATAAACATCCTAGCCTTAAAACGCGACTTAAAAGCACCACGCATTTTTCACCATCTGCTCACATCTTAAACACAAAGGCCAATGCCATCACCTTTCCTTCGCAAGTCATGTGTCCGCACATCGAATAGATATTAATTCCATACACAATAAATTTCAAGAAAAAATAAGAACTCCAGATAGAAAGAATTCACTCATTCTCAGATTTAATATTCATATGCCACATAAGATGCACCATACGCTTGCCCGTAGTGTAATACTCTACTAATTGAGCTCATTCAGTCAATGATCAAGTAGGACTTTAATTTGGTTGTACTGTAGGGTGTGAGACGGGTAGGATACAAATTGGATAATAATGCCTATATGTGCTGACCCAAAGGTTCATTTTACGAATTTAGACTCCCTTCTAGGATTATTAGCCTTAAAAGAACTAATTTTAATTAACTCGAGTTACGTGCGTAGTCCGGACGTGAATTTGGAAAGGTTTTATGTGAAAATATGAGTTAGCAGATATCTGGTGAGTTTCAGGTAAGCTACAGAGTGTTTAGACTTAGAAAAGTTTCACTCAGCTGATATCTGGTGTTGGTAGGCCTCTGATCTCGCAATTGCAAAATCAGGCTTCGAAAATGCGAAGTCCTAGGTCAGCCTCTGATCTCGCAAATGCGAAATTCTGGTCGTAAATGCAGAATCCCTCAGAATTCGCAAATGCGACAATTTCATGCGATGGTTGTTGGAATTTGAAGGGTTCGCAATTGCAAACTCCTCATCGCAAATTCGAGATCCGCAACCTGTTAAAACAGATTTAGACGGGATTTTCACCACTTTTTTAATTCTCTCAGACCATAAACCTCCATAGGCGGTTTTCTAAATACCCAAAATTCTCCAAATCATTGGTAAGTGATATCTATCTAATTTCTTTCAATCCTTAACAACTTTTAACAAGATTTCAACCAAAATCTAGAGTTTTCATGGTAAATTGGGGTTTTTAGGTAGAACTTAGGAATTTCAAAATTTGGGAATTTAGACCTCGAATTGAGGTTGGATTCCAAAACCAATTTTATATCCGACTTGGGGGAGAATGGGTAAACGGATTTTGGTCCGAACCTCGAGTTTAGACCAAGCGAGCTCGGGGTCGATTTTCATATTTTGATAAGAAAACATATGAAAACCATAGTTTTTCATTAATTTAATACCTAAGTAAATTCTTTTTATTTTGGTAGTTGTAAAGCCTATTACTTGTGATTATCGTTGTTGTTGAAATGTTGGAAGTTTAGTATCCGGTTCCATCATGATGGATAATATTCTGAACACTGATTTGAGATTTAAATAACAAATGACGCTATAAACTATGTTGGAACACTGATTTCTTGTGAAATTCCTTGTGAATATTGAATTGAGATTGAAATGATAAATGATAATAGAAACTATGATGAAATATCGATTTCCTATGAAATTCCTCTTTGTATGTTGTTAATGATTTTGTGATTGGTAAGGAGGAGTGTAAATCATGAAGGGTGATGACGTGTATGATCCAAATATATTTTATTGTGAGGAAGAGTGTAAAGCGCAAAGGGGTGATGTCATGCCTGAATGAAATACATTGTGAGAGTAAAAGCACGAAGGGTGATGTCATGCCTGAATGAAATACATTGTGAGAGTAAAAACACGAAGGGTGATGCCGTGTATTCTTATTTATGATATGGGGAGGATGAGACTTAAAGCACGAAGGGTGGTGCCGTGCGAGTTCCTTTTCTATTCTTATTGCTTTAAATTATTGTTGATTACTGTTTAGTGTTTTTCTCACTTGTTAAACTCCCCATCGCATAATCCTTTCCCATTATTGGATATAATGTTAACTCTTTAATTTCTATTGTTGCTGCTAGTATGTTTATACATGTCCATGTTTTATGTGGTGTCATATCCTAGCCTCGTCACTACTTCGTCGAGGTTAGGCTCGGCACTTACTCAGTACATGGGGTCGGTTGTACTGATACTACACTCTGCACTTCTTGTGCAGATCAAGGTACTGGTCAAAGCTAGGTGAAAGTAGTTATTGACTCTATACGCGCGGAGACACAAGGTAGATCTGCTGGCGTCCGCAGATTCCTGGAGTCTTCCCTTATCTATTTAGATTGCTGTTTTATTTCGTTTAAAATAGAGAAATATTTCTTTCATCCCAATTATTTGTAGTACTCTTTAGTAGTTCATGGACTGTGATACCAGACTCTGGGCAGTTGTGTAGTTAGTATTAGTTTGTGGCTCGTTATTGCTATTTCGAATATTATTTTGGTATTATTTTTGGGCAGTAGTATTTTTCGTATTTACGTGAGATTATTTTACTATGGTGAAGTAAATTTTAAAAACGAAATGGTTAATTTAATTTCTAACATTGGCTTGCCTCAAAAGTATGGTGTTAGGCGTCATTACGATCCCGTGGGTTGGTAATTTGGGTCGTGACACTATACCTCCATTAGCTCTTTGATACATATACATTAATACTTTTAAACCTCGCACTTATGTTAAGCCAAACCCCAACCATCACATCATAATAACGTCATCTTCCAATTTCTTTAAGCACACATATATAAAGAGCTACCACTAGCAAGGAATATTTTTTCACCAAATACATACAAATGCTGTTTTTTTTTCTTCTTATCCTTTGATTTTTTTCTTTTCTTCGATAATTCTTTTTTTTTTATCAAATTCACTACAAGTGGATCTCATTTTTTTCCAAAGTAGTGCACCTTTCTCCTACTATTCTCAGTTCCACTCAAAAACCTTGAGCATACCTCAACTTTGCTTTTAACAAGCTCATACCAACTTCAAGTGCTCAAGAGATATACAAGGTTCAAACAGATAGTCATTTAAAAATAAAGGGATCAGGCTTGTACTGTGGTTGCCCAAGAAAATAGGATTAAAGGCTCAAGGGGGCTAACTAGTGTATACAACAATTAGGCGAGTCACAGTCATATAAATGGCACAACAAAGAAATGTCTATATCACTTCATAGACTTAACAAGACTGCTATTTCACTTTTCAAACACATGGGGCGAGTTCTAGATATTAACTGACATGCACAAAATATCACAAAATCTCACACACATTGGCACATAACTCACTTAAGATCAGATCTATTCCGACTCTCTATTAAAAGCAGGTAAGCTTAATCGAGATAAAACAAAATCAGGAACTTATACAGGAGTCAAGAACTAAGTCTAGGTGTCACAAATAAGGCACTCACCACTCTCAAGGAAGACACACTAAAGAAAAAATGACCCCAACTAACACAATGACCCACGCATTTTATTTTTATTCCTATAAAAAGAAAAAAACTAACTACACTTGGTTCAAGTAAAACCCTTGGAAAAGAATTATGGTACAAAGTAAAACCAAGGGGGATTTATTACACTATCTATGAAAAATATAGAAATAAAAATCATTTTTTTTGAATTTTTTTTTTTTATTATTTTTTATTGTTTTTATTTTCCTCGTTCTACAACAAATCCCTCAAGAACCAGTCAATGAAATCCATCGTCGGGAAGCGTTGAAACTACATACTTATAATTACTAACTATTACATGCCAAATAGAATTAAGAGTTATGATCACATGCCACATTGTCTAATAAAAAAAGAAATAAATCAAACAAAGAAAAATGGCAAATAGAAAACAACATATACAATATAATAGGAGCACCGCAGCCCACACATAAGATATTGCATTATCCCCAATGCAAAACAGTAAAACAAGAGTAAAAAGGTGACTCCCTGAGGCCCTCAACCTACACCCTCGAAGATGCACAAGTACTCCTCATCATCAGAATAGACGAAGTTCACGTCCCCATCCGGTGGCATTTGTCCTAGCTCATCCAGACCTAACCACTATTGTGTAATAGCGGAGAGGGGATAATCCTACTGTATCTCAGCCAAGTATGTATATCCCCTATTAGCGTTAAGGTGCATATCAGCAAACATTAGTTACAGTGTCTTCTCGAAACTGAGTAGACACTAGAACATAGCAACAACAACAGCAAGAGGAGCTTTCATCGCGTGATATCAAAGGCCTTAATTGGTTGCGACATCGGGATTATCCAGTCATAATAAAACTCCTCCTCCAATTGTTGCACCCGTAACAACGAGTGAACATACTCGATTAATATAAGCGGCGGGCCCCAAATGGCCGCACTCTCACCATGTACTCCAGCATGATTTGTCTAAGATAGAACCGCATCCTAGTCAAGAAGGCATAAATCAGACACACCTTCACCCTTGAGACATCAATGTCACTCTGGGTAGGCATAATTCTTGCATTCAACAACCGCAGAAGAACTTTTGTTAAACACTAGAATGTGCTCTTATTCAGGTCCTTGTAGTACTCATTGGCATCTCGTGTCCATGCAGCAAGAAGTGTCAGCTCCACATAGTTGTCGCTGGATATCAGTATACACCAGCTGACGAAGAAACCTCTAAAATAGCTTGTGGGAGTGCTATGTGAAACCCATAATCTTATTGTTCACTTGGGAGGAGAAGGGAATCGATATACCTTGTACTTTCACCCTGTACAGAACATCCAAACTGGCCTCAGGTTGCCAGCTGGAATAAAACTACTTCACCAAGTTCACGTTCACCACATCACCAAGACGAAACAAACATTCCAAACCCAACTCTCAAATGTTGTTGTAGACCTCATTGTATCTTCGGGAAAGCTTTCAATCGTCTATCGCAACATCAGGCTCTAGGTTCACAACAGGGAAGAACGTCCTAAACCAATGTCTAGTGTGTGCTAGGACAACCCGAATATCAAACAAGCACTCTGGGACCTCGTCAGCATCCGGGTCAATATGCTCTATCTCTTCGTCCAGTAGGGCGACGGGTGGTGTCCACCGACCTCCTCTCCAACTAGTAGAAACCCTACTGGGATGGTGAAACATTGTAACACAATACCACACATGAACATAACATGAATCAGACATCCCAATTAGCAACTAGTAGCACAATAACATGGAGTGGTCAATAACACTTCATAATTTCACAGACTAAGAACATGGATGCCCACCCCTTACTCATCATCTATCATCACTTCGTTACAAAGTCAATTTCCTTCAAAATTCGTAATAATAAACACAACTTATGCCACTAAATCATTTCACCAAACACATTGTAGGTATTACTTTCAACATAAAAGTCCAACTCAAGGTGGGCTAGAACTACCGCACACAAACACACCAATGAACCACCCAATAACAACCACAACACCACCACATCATAGCAATAGCATAAAATGCATCAATTTTAACAAAAATATCATGAATTATTGGACATAGCACAAAACCCACCATAGTTCATCATAAAATCATGAAACAAGTACCAATACCTAGAAAAATCATCCAAACCCATGAGGACAAACTAAATCACATCATAAACAAGTATATTTTCGGCCATACTAAGAAAAAGAACCAAAAGAAAAAGTTACCAAAAAAATTAATAACACTACTTAGGGTTAGAAAAACTAAACTAACAACCAAAATTATTACTAACTAAGAAGGGAAAAACAAAAATACGAGGGAGAAGAACTTACCTTGATGAGGAATGAAGATGGTGGGAGTTGAAGAGAAGAAATTGAAGAAGAAGATATTCTTTTGGGGTGAGATTTGATAGGATATAGAAAGAAGTTAGAGTAAAAGAATGGGAAAAAGGGGAAGGTTCGGGTGTTAGCAAAACAAAAATTGGGCGTCTATTTTGTTTCTCAATTTTTTAATTTTTTTTTTTAAAAAATGGCCAAAATGTTTATACAGCGCGTCGCGAGGTGCGGCGCCCACGTGATACGACAATGGACATTCTCTAAGAGGTACATATTGTCAGAAGTCCAGCTTTGGCCTGGCGTGTCACGATGCACGGTTCCCCACACGGCACACAAGGTTAAAATTCTCAGAGTTTTGCCAGTTTTTGCTTTTTAGCCCTCGGGTTGTACCCCAACTCTGTTATGTACTTATTTTCTGTCCAAATCATGCTCATACCTGTCGAAGATAATAATAAAACTCCTAAACTCTAATTTTCCTAATCTACTATCATCTTAAATACTCTACAAAAGCAAGAAAAGGGTTAGAAGTAGTTCTGAGTTATAGTCGTCAACTTGATTCCGTCACTTAGGCTCATTTGATCATGATACTAGAGGATTTCTTGTCAAATCCTCCAACATGGTACGGTTTAAATATGTGCCCATTCACCTTAAATCTCTCATTCCCTTCCTCATCCTAGATTTCAATGGCTCCATACGGTGAGACATGTTTCACCACACACAGGCCCGTCCATCTTGACTTGAATTTTATGGGGAACAACCTATGTCTACTATTCTATAGTAAGACTTTGTCCCCTTCATGAAACTCCTTAGTCTTGATTAGACGATCATACCACCTCTTAATCTTTTTAAATTTGCGTGTTTTCATATACGTCCAGTCTAAGCTCCTCCAATTCATTCATTTATAGCAACCTTTGATCACTTGCTAGACTAAGATCAAGATTAAGCAACTTAATTTCCCAATAAGATTTATGCTCTATCTCTACAGGTAGGTGACACGATTTCCCATGCACTAAATTGAAAGGTGAAGTCCCTATGATTATTTTGAATACAATTATATATGCCCATAGATATTCACGAATTCGTTTAAGCTCATGGTTAGCTACTTCAACTTGCCCACTAGTTTGGGCATGGTACAGGGTTCCTATTTTGTATATGACTGATCAGTGAGGATTTTAACCACTTATTAGTACCTTCTTGCTTTAGTTTTAGTCTGAAAGAATTGATTTTTTTTCCAAATCTAATTAAATTGTGTGAATTGCTGGCATGATGGAGGTTTGGAGCTCAATGAAGAAATAACTCACAAAAGAGCATTCAAACTCAACAAGGCAAAAATGAGAATGGCAAGCAGAAGTGCAGTCTTCATAAGTAAATATGCAACCACAGATGATTATGTGGTCCACAGAAATAGAAGCGCGGCCGAAGAAGAAGCCCTGAAGCCTCTGAGGAGCTTTGTAAAAGTGTAGTCCGCACACCAAATTGTGCGGCTTCAAAAGCTGTTCGCATTGACAAAGTTTGGCATGTTTAAAGAAGTTGCAAAAGACAAGTGTGAAAACCTTTTGAAAATGCGATTTGCAACAAAATTGTGCAGCCGTAGAAGCTAAAGTTCAGCCGTAGAGATAATTGTGTGGCCGCAAATTTCCTCCCATTGAAAGAGAAGAAGAAAAGTGCAGTCCGCACATGGAATTGTATAGCCGCAAAACCTCCCGAAGGATATTTTTGTCAGCTAATTTATGGGCACTATAAATAGATGGGAAATACTTTCTTAGGTCAACTTTTGTATTCCTAGTTGTGTTGCGGTTATATTTTACCCTTTTGCGAAAGTTGTGACCAAAATTGGAGAAGACCTATTACTTTTATCTTCTAGTTACAACTTATGGCTTTAACTACTTCTTCTACTTTGTTTTCTATTCATTCTAGCATGAGTAGCTAGATCTAATCTAGGGTTGTGACCTTACCCTAGTGTCTAAAACATATGGGTTGTGAATACTAATGCTTGTTTATGATTGGGTGTTTGTTATTCAGCATTGTTTATTAATTATATCTATAATTAATGGTTGCAAATATTGATTCATGCTTATTTGAGTTAGTTCTTACTTGAGAAAGAGGAACCTAATTTAGGAAAACTTGGCTAACAAAAAATTGAGCTAGTTAAGGCCTTGGGAAGTTTGATTAAAGGGTTTGAAATAGAGATAGGGAAAACCAGACTTGGACTCATAGCAAGCTTAGATTACTACCCATTTGGACTTGACAAAGCCAACTTGGGCATAACCACTCTATAACCGAGAGGTATTGAGTGGGTACTTGAGAATTGAGAGTCATAATATACCCCGATCTACAATACAAGCATTAACGTAGTATACACATAAGGTTTATACATAGGTGAAGGTTACACCCCTAGGCTTTTCTGCAATTGCTTAAAAACACCAAAAATAATTTACTCTATTTAGTTGCTGCTACTTGGTTTAATTCCTTAGTGTTAAATTGGATAACATTCACCTTTTTTATTGGAAGTATAATTTAGCTATTTCACATTCTTTCTTTATTTACCTTAACACCAATTGTAAACACCCTGAGGAATTTGACCCCGATTCAAGTTGGGTATTATAATTGCAATGATAATTTCTCACTTATTATTGAGTGTAGATTGGGCGTGGATCAATTTTTGGCGCACCGTTGCCGAAGAGTTTTGACGATATATATATATATATATATATATATATATATATATATATATATATATATATATATATATATATATATATATATATATATATGAGTGTGTTCTTGAAATAACTTCTTTTCTTTCCGTGATACTAATTTGTTGAAGTAAACATACGTACAAAATAGTGAACTATGACCTTAGAAATTTTCCATTGGGCGAGGTGGAAGGCGAGAAGGAACAACGAGATGACATGTCTAAAGCGCCAAAACAAAATATTCGAGGACGTGGTCAACAAGACAACGTGACCCTACCTCCCCACCTCTACCACCACAACCACAATCATCGCAACAACGGATTTTTCCCAACATAGTTTATGCAAGTGCAATAATCCCCCCTCGCATTAGGGTGGGAAACTTTCAAACTACCAATGTCATGCTCACTTTGCTAGAGCAACGAGGCTATTTCACTGAGGCGTCGAGTCAAAATGCTTATAAATATTTGAAGGGCTTTATGGATACATGATGAGGGAGCAAGCAAACAAACATTTTGGAAGACACTTTGAGGCTAAGGATTTTTTCCTTCTCTCTACGGGGTAAAGCATTAGATTGGTTGGAACGATTGCCTAATAGTTCTATCCATACTTGGGATGAATTTGCGGTGAAGTTTATTGATAAGTTGTTCTCCCCCAGATATATGGATACTCTTCGGGATGAAATATTGAATTTCAAGCACGAGCCCAATAAACCTCTGCATGAAATTTGGGAGCGGTATAATACAATAGTAAAGGAGTGCCCGAACAATGATATAATCGACACCATGATCCAACAAACTTTATACCGTAGTATTAATACTACGAAGCAATGTATGTCAGTCAATTGGACGGAGGCAACTTTATGACAACACCGTTGCTCCTAAGTTGGACGATCACGGCGCTTTCACGATTCTTTGTACTATTGGTAGTGCCGATTTTGCTAAAGCTCTTTGGGGAAAGTATCAATTTGATTCCCTACTCGGTGTTTAAAACTTTTGGAATTGGGAAACCAAGTCCCACATATGTTAGGTTTAAAATCACCAATCATACCATGAAGAGGCCGTTGGGAGTGATTAAGTATTTTTTCGACCGAGTTTATAAGACATTCTTTTAGCAGACGTTGTTATTCTAGATTGTGAAGTTGATTATGAAGTACCTATTATTACCGGAGGACATTTACTTGATACGTAAGGCTCTTTGTGATGTGGAAGACGGAGAACTCACTTTCCGGTTTGGTAATGAAAAAGTGTTATCATGTTTGCAAGTCTATGCGGCAACCAAATAGCAATGAGGTTGTTCTTTTGTGGCTTTGGTGACCGGTGTTACTATTGATAATACAAGTTCTATAAGCAATGTGGGTGATATGTTGGAAGCCATTTTTCTCAACTTTAATGATGATGAGATGTATGGTTTCCTGGAATGTGTAAACCCATTACAAGGAATGGGGTCGTACAACTATGCACCACGTAAATTATCTTTGGATCTTGAGAATATGAAGACTCCGCTTACAAAGCCTTATATTGAAGAGCCACTGATGGTACGCTATAATCTCGTATTTTAGTTGATTATTATATTCCAACTTACTGCACTTTAGTTGAGTTTGAGCTTTAATTGCTAGTGTTTTGCACTAATTGTGCGTTTTATGTATTGTAGGCGTGATTCCGAGCTATGTAGATGTTATGGAATGAATTCAAGTGATTTGGAGCTTTTAATTCTGAGTAAAATCCCAAGGAATAAATTTGGGATCGTGTTGGGGAATCAAAGGATGATAGTTAAAAACGAACAAAGAATCGAGCATGCATACTGCGCAGTGTCCAGTAAAATACACATAGCTTTTCGCTCGGAACTCAGTTCGGGCTCCACAATATATTTGTGGAAAGCTAAGTTAAATGGGCTACAACTTTCATGGTTTACGATTTTTCAAATTTCCAACATAACAGGGTGAAAAGTGAAAAGTGCGCGACCAAGTGCACTGACCGCGCATATGGAGTAGAACAATGTGAAAAGTAAGCGGCCAAGTGCACTAGCACACTTCCAGGTGCGCAACTGCGCACATCCAATTCCACGAAAGTGTCTTATTTCACGTAGGAGAAGGTATATTTATTTGGGCCCGACCCTACTCGGTATATATAAATGGAAAATATTATTTTGAGGACTTTTGACATAATTTAGACCTAAAGAAGCTAAGGAGAAGAAGGAGAAGCAAGAGCACAAGGATTTCATCGTTCATTCTCACTCAAGACCATGGTTTGGATTTTTTATGTTGTCCTTTGACTTAAACTTAATTTTGATGAATTTCTCCATATAAATTGAGTAATTATTCCTTAGGGATTGATCGATTTGGTGTTTTGATGATTTTTTGTGGATACTAACTCTAGTTTTTATATATTGAATTGTTTTAGGTATTTTTATTATTGCATACATATTCCCATATTTATTGTAACGACCCGACAAGTTGTTTTGCGTTATCGGACCCCGTTCCCCTAAATGAAACTTCCCATAGAGACTTATTGTGATCTATGAATTGCGAGGGTGGGTGGTCCGGCATTCAGATGTGTTTAGAACAATATTGGAACACTTGGTTCCTTCAGGTTGGGCTTTGAGGCCAAGTTTGAATTCGGTCAACATTTTTAGTAAACGACCTCGAAATCGAGTTTTGATGGTTCCGCTAGCTTTTTTAATGATTTCGGACTTGGGCGTATGTTCAAAATAGGTTTCGGGTGACCCGGGAGCTTTTCGGCACCTAATTTTGAAATAAGAGTTCCTTAAGTTCCTACTGTGGTTTGGGATGTGTTTTGGTGTTATCGAGGTCCAAATGGACTTCTGAGACTGGGAACAGATCCATTATGTTATTTATGACTTGCCTGCAAAATTTGGGGTCATTCCGAGTAGTATAGGTTGGTTCGGCGCATTGTTACCGAAGTCAAGAAAACTTAAAGTTCCTAAGTTTGGTTCTAGGTGTTTTGAGGTGTGATTTTGAGTTTTAGCGTTGTTGCAGGTGTTCCGAAGGCTCGAGAGTCTGTATTATGATTTGGTACTTGTTGGTATATTTGGACGGGGGCTCGGGTTGACCCAGGTGCCCGAGAGGCACCAAACGAGGCCAAAAACCAGCTAAAGCAGTTGCTGGTGCACCTGATCTGGTGTGACCGCCGGTGCGGTTGCCCAGTCGCAGGTGTGAGACCGCTCCTACGGTCCAGGCCTCACAGATGCAACCCCCAAGTGGGTTTCCCAGTTCTCGCAGGTACGGGCTCCTTCCTGCAGGTGCTGGCTCCAGCTCGCAGATGCGAGCCCAGGCCCTTGTCCAATTTTCCGCAGGTGCGAGCTATTGCTCGCAGGTGCGAGACGGCAGGTGCAGGCGTTGAGTCGCAGGTGCAGGCGTTGAGTCGCAGGTGCGGAAACCCCTGTAGGCAGTAAGGTCTTTAAGTGCAGGATTATCCCATTTTCACTCCACTTTCTTTCACCATAGACAAGTTTGAGAGCTTGGAAAAGAGCCCCACGACCCAGCCACTGTGAGGTAAGTAAATTCTACCATAAAGTTAGTTAATGCATGAATTCCTAGTTTAGTTAACTACCAAATTAGTGAAAAATTAAGAAATTGGGTAGTAACCTTAGGCTTTCGAGAATTTAGAGTATTACCCATGAATTGGCTATGAAATCATACAAAAGTCATATATTAATGATCCTTAGGTTATGGGTGAGTGTTTCCTTGGAGAATTTTTTAAATCCGAGCATGCGGTCCCGGGGTTGGATTTTGGGATTTTCAAGAATGATGAATTTGACTAAATAATAGGAGAATTCCATGCTTTGAGTATAATTTTATATATTTACGTGACGTTTGGTTAGCTTCGAGTCCTTTGGTTGACGAGTTCGTAGTTTCGGGCGCATTCTTGACCTGGGAAGTAGGTGCAATGCGATGTGAGTCTCCTTTCTAACCTTGTAAGAGGGAATTGTCCCCGTAGGTGTTTTAAATGCTATGTGTGATAACTGTGGGGGCTAGCTACGTACAAAGTGACGAGAGTCCGTACGTAGCGGCTATTATTATTATGTCCGGGTAGTTAGGCCCATATCATGCCTTGTGTTTTCCTTGAAATTAACTATATGCTTAATAAATTAAATGTTACATGCGGCTTATTTACCTGAGACCATGGAATTTGAGAAATTTTAAGGAATTTTTTACTGAAAAGTAATTTAAAAAGGGATATTGTGTGTGCATGTGACCACTTCACAATTTACATTCCGCGAGAGGAGTGTGATTTCCCCCACTCTTATGGGAGCGGGCCGTACGCCACGGCAGATTGAAATATGCATTTATGGTTCAGGTCGTTCTATCCTCGGTAGTGCATAGAGATGATTACTTTATGGCAAAGATGCACTTATGGTTCGAGCCGTTCTATCCTCGGCAGTGCTTAGATGTGAGTAATTTATGTCAAGGTGAACTAATGGTTCGGGCCGTTCGACCCTCGGCAGTGCACACATATGACTATTTTATGGCTCGGGCCGATTGTCCATATTTCGTATGCGCTTGATTTATTTATTACCAAATTCATGGACATTGATTTGACAGATATTTGGGGGAACCTGAAGTAGTAATTGTTTATTTATTTCCAGTACTTACTTGGATTTCAGTGCCTTATATATTTGCTACTTAACTGCCTTTACATGCCTACCGTTTTCATCATATTCTGTTAAATTATATTGTTGGACCTTAGTGAGTGTCAAGTCGACCTCTTGTCACTACCTCGTCGAGGTTAGGCGGGATACTCACTGGGTACATATATATTTATCTACTCATGCTATGCTTATGTACTTAATTGTACAGGTTCCGAGGCTGGTGCATCAGGTTGTCAGACCAAAACTTGATTCTGATTATAGAAGGACCTGACTTCACGGTGAGCTGCTTTCTCCTGGCGATCCCTGGCAGCACCATGGGATTTCTTTTGCTTATTTCCCGTCTATTTCTTTCAGACAGTGGGACTGTATATTATATCTTTTGTATATTCTGTTAGTATGCCCGTAAGACTTGTGACACTAGTTCCTGGCACACACGTGATAGTTATTCTTGATTACGGGACTGTGTATATATTGGCTCACGCCTCCTTATGACCAGTTTTGATTAAAACCTGGATAATTATCCTTGTCGATTTATTTTTTAAGTTTTAAAAAAAAACTGAGTATATGTTGAAATATTTAATCTAATATGAAAAAACCCTTAGTAAATTAAGTGTTGGCTTGCATGAACCTGCTGTTGGGCGTCATCACGACGTAAGTTAGGATTTTGCGTCGTGACATTTATGTAATCAAAAGAGGCATAACTTGTGATGTTTAACATTATCTTGTTGGTTGAATTCATTAATTCATATTAGTAATAGGATGAGGCTAGTTGAATTAATGCTTAGACCTAGTTAGGAGGATAACCAAAAGAGGTTCTCCTAAAGATTAACCCACTACTGAATTGTTGAATATCTTCACTAAGCTTAACTTAGTTTATATTGTAAGTTTGAGACTTAATCGAGAGAGGAGTTCTTATTGAACATTCGAAGTAATAATAGGGTTAATTCGAGAGACTCACTTGAACCACAGAGTGAAGTAACTAGAGTTAATTTCCAAACGAGTATCTTGCACCTACCCAATCAACCACTATTTCCTCCTATTGATATCTTTTTGCTTACACTTGTTGGAATTGTCATTAGCCAATAGTTAGACTGCTCGTTCATTTTAGGTTTAATTCACACAACTCCAAATTGTTGATCATCTTGAATAGCAATTAGACTAGAAGCTACGAAAACACTATTTAAATCCAATCAACAGTGTTTGAAATATTTTGTGGTGCTAATTCTTGAATTAGGTTTTAGTTTTTTTTCTTTTCTTTTTCCCTTTCTGTTTTATTTTGGTTATCAGCTAACATCTTTTCAAGATTTGTGTTGTAGTACCTAAAAAGTTGGAGAAGATACTATAGATACTGAACTCTAAATGGTGAGAAGATGGAGTACAACCAGCCTAAGTAAATGGTTGATGAGTTAGCAGTGGAATATTACCAGCGGTCTGCTATGTGTTTTACATGCGGTGGAAATAATCAATGGGCAAAATCTCGACTCTGGTTGGGATGAATACCCTTATTATAGTGAACGTGAAGTGAGACAACCACCTCAAGGGGAGAATGATAGTTTGGAATAGCTTGTGTATAAGTTCATAAATAATCTAGTAGAGAGATTTACACAAGATGATGCAGCAATTAACAAAGTGAAATAATAAGTACACTTTTAGAAATCTCATTGTGTTGTAATAGGGAATATATGGAGGAGATACCTGCGAGAATGAGCCTACTCAAGAGGATGAGCGTCTACAGAGGGAGATTTACACGGTACAAGAAGACTCTGATTAAACTGAGATGATCGAGAATAAGGTTGTGGTTGAGTGTGAAGCAACAGAAGAAGAGTTCAAACCTACATCCACCTTTCAACATTTTCCCGACGATGGATATCATTGACAGGTTTCTTTAGGTATTAAGGTCGAAAGAAAAAGACAAAAAAAAATTCTTTTGTAGTTAGTCTAATAATCCCCCTTTTGTTTTTCATTGTGCCATGGTTCTTTTCCAAGGATTTTGTTTGAACCAGGTGCAGTTAGTTTTTTATTTTAGAAGTAGGAAAACTTGTGCTATGATTTCAATTGCATGCAATGTCTCTTGGCTTTATTATGCCTCGAGAATAGCGAGTGATTCAATTGTGATGCTTAGGCTCAGTGTTTGACTCTTGAATAAGCACCTTAAATTGTATGATCTTAACGTTTCTTAACTTCTTTGACTAGAGTGTCTTGAGATTCCGATCGTGAGTGAGTTATGTACCATGTGGGTGTGAGGTTTTGTATTATTTTGTGCATTGCATTTGATGTCATGAACTTTCCCCGTGTGTTTGCAAAGCGAAACAATAGTTTAGTCAGTCTTGGAAGTGATATAGGCATTTCTTTGTTGAGCCATATATATGTGTTGTACTCACCTAATTGTTATGTATCTTAGTTAACCAATTTGACCCTGTATTCCTGTTTCTTTGGCTACCACATTACAAGCATGGCCTAATTGATTAATTGACAATTTATTTGAACCTTGTACCTCTCGTGAGCACTTGAAAGTGTTATGAACTTTGTAAAAGATGAAGTGTGGGGTGGTTGGTTTAGTTTGTGATTGGAACTATTGAAATAAGGAGAAAGGTGCATTGTTTTGAAAAAGTAAGAGTCACTTGAATAGCAAAATAAAGAAAACAATGTTGTATTGTTGTGAAGAGGGAGAAGAGAGAGAAGCAAGAACACAATTATTTCACCATTCATCCTCACTCAAGACAAGGGTTTGGGTGTTTTATGTTGTCCTTTGACTTAAACTTAATTGTGATGAATTTCTCCATATCCATGGAGTAATTATTCCTTCGGGATTGATAGATTTGGTGTTTTGATGAATGTTTGTGGATATTAATTCTAGTTTTTACGTATTGAATTATTATGGGTATTTTTATTGTTGCGTACATATTCACATACTTATGTAATCGAAAGAGGCATAACTTGTGATATTTTGTATTATCTTGTTGGTTGAATTCATTGATTCATATTAGTAATCGGAAGAAGCTAGTTGAATTAATGCTTAGACCTAGTTAGGAGGATAATCGAAAGAGGTTATCCTAATGATTAACCCACTATCGAATTATTGCATATCTTCACTGAGCTTAACTTAGTTTATATTTTGAGGTTGATACTTAAACGAGAGAGGAGATCATACTGAATGTTCGAATTAATAATAGGGTGAATTCGAAAGACTCACTTGAAGCATATAGTGAAGTAACTAGAGTTAATTCCCAAACAAGAATCTTGCACCTACCCAATCAACCCCTATTACCTCCTATTTATATCTTCTTGCTTACACTTGTTAAAATTGTCATTAGCGAATTGTAAGACTGTTAGTTAATTTTAGTTTTAATTCACAAAACTCCAAATGTTTATCATCTTGAAGGGCAATAAGACTAGAAGTTACGAAAAAAACTGTTTAAATCCAATCCCTGTGGATACAATATTTTCTATACTATATTCAACTAGAGAGCCTATGTTTATATTCCGGTTATGGGCTTGTCAAATTTTGGCATGGTTGTCGTGGATTGGCAATCAACAATGTTTGAAATATCTTGTGGTGCTAATTCAGGAATTAGGTTTTAGTTTCTTTTCTTTTCTTTTTCCCTTTCTATTTTATTTTCGTTATTAGTTAACTTCTTTTCAAGATTTATTTTGTGGTACCTAAAAATTTGGAGAAGATGCTATAGATATTGAACTCTAAATGGTGTGAAAATGGAGTACAACCAGCCTAAGAAAATGGTTGATGAGTTAGCAGTTGAATATTACCAGCGGTCTGCTACGTGTTTTACATGAAGTGGAAATAGTCCATGGGTTGACTGTCAAACAGGTATGTATTCTTCCTATAGTTCATATTTTGAACAATCTCACTCTGCTTCTAGTTGTACATGTATGAGAATTCATGTGGGCACAATCTTGACTCTGGATGAAATGAATAACCTTATTATAGTGAATGCAAAGTGAGACAACCACCTCAAAGGGAGAATGATAGTTTGGAAGAGCTTGTGTGTAAGTTCATAAATAAGTCGCTAGAGAGAGTTATACAAGATTATGAAGAAATTAACAACCTAATAACGCACGTGAGTCTAATAATTAGTAAACTTTCAGAAAGCTCATTGCGTAGTAATGGGGAATATATGGAGGAGATATTTGCGAGAATGAGCCTACTCAAGAGGATCAGCGTCTACAGAGGGAGATTTCCACGGTAAAAGAAGATTTTGATTCAACTGAGATGATCGATAATATGGTTGTGGTTGAGTGTGAAGCAACAGAAGAAGAGCTCAAACCTCCATCCACCTTTCCACATTTGCAACCTTTAATAGAAGAGAATGAGAAATGAATGGTCTTGGACATACTAGAGCAATGTTCACTTGACCTTTCCTCTTTGTTTTCTTATTCTAACTTTGATCATGTGGATTTTATTTTTGGGGATTTACAGGAAGATACATGGATTGATCCTATGAAAGAATGCAGAAAAAAGTTAAGGATCACCATGAACGAGCAATTCACCGCTCAAGATGAGGACAAGAAAGATAGAAAAGAGCGGGTCGTGCAGGTATTCTCAAAAGAATTAGGCTTAATGAGCTCCATAAAGAAATCTAATGAGCGAAAACAAAGAATGAACTTAGAATTAGAGGTGGAGTTCATAAGTTCTCAGAAAAGAAGAAAGTTCAGGGAAGTTTCTTCTATCTTATGCTTTTTAATTGTGTGCGTTGATACCCAATTTATCCCTATAATATTTTCAAAATTGCATATATACCTTCAAAACTATGCAGTAGCATCAATCAATATTTTTCCATAATTTTTGCATTTTTTAAGGATTTTAATTAACTTATCCCAGTATTTTTATTTATATAAATAATTACTAACTGCATTACAAATGACTTTATAACAATTTAATGGTTAAATTCTGCTATTTATATTTATATTAAGCTTAAATTATTTCACAAATAGCCACTTTTACAGTTCTTAGGTTATAATTGCAATAACTTTGCAATTATAGCCCATGCATGCATTATTACATTATTTTTCCAGAAAATAGCTTGGTTTATTTTTAAAATATTGAGTAATTATTTTAATACATTTCTATACATGAAAATGATTTTTATAACATGTTAATTATTTTTATAAATTATTTTGTCACTTAAATTGGGTATTTAACAAATAACCTCTTAATTTCTTCAATTTTCATACCTAACCCCTCAAATAATAGCCCAAAACCCTTTTAAAACTAGCCCAAACCCCTTAAGCCCAATCTATATCTACCTGACCCAAACACCCATCAAATCATGGCCGTTAATCTTTTAGATCAACGGTCCACGATTAAACTTACCATTTTAATTCAACCAACCCTAACCCCCCCTTTTCATTCCTCTTCGACCGTCATCACTCGTTTCCCTAACCTCTCCAGTTCTCTCTCGACCTTCCCTAACCCTAATCACCGTCACCGGCAAGAAGCTCCCTTCTATTGTGTTTCCGTGTATTCTGCGACCACCACCAGTCTCCTATACTCTCTGGTATTTGATTTCATGAGTCCTTAGAAGAATCTCGTGGAGATTCAACATGTTCTTTCCTGAAACTTGTTTACCAGCCTGTAGCAGGCCATTTTCGTTTGTGAGTATGGATTTCCTCTTGCTTTTAGTACGAATCCATGGGTTTTTGACCGATTCTCTTCATCTCTGCTATTTCTAAAAACCCTAGTTTCACTACTGGTCGAATCTTCTCAGATCTTTATAAATCTAAAGTGATTCTAGTGTTATCAGGTGTTTTCCTTTAAAAATCTCTTGTTTTAATTAACTATTTCGATTTCATTTGCTCTTTTTGAAATTAGGTTTCGTTCCAGACTTTTCCTCAAATATTTTTCTATCTTCTCAGTGTTTTAATTAATTGTTTATTCACTATCTTGACTGATTCTCATGTATATGCCTCAACCTAAATATTTTTGTGTGTTATACTAATTTCTTCAATTTTGTTTCGATATTGTGGTTATCTCTGTGAACCAGTCATATTAACTTATTCTATTCAGGAACATAAACGATTTTCCCTGTTAAGATAAGTATTTTGTGAGATTTTTATTTTATTGACTTCTGTTAAGGATCAGAACAATTTTCTGTCCTGTTAAAATAAGAACCCTTTGGGATGCTTACTTGGTTGATTTCTATTTAGGGGTTTAAGTAATTCTTTCCTATAAAATCAGTATTCTTTGAGATTTCTTCATTGATTCGAATGACTGTCCTGTTGAAATCAGTAGTGGTTGAGATTTTTACTTGTTTCCTTATTTGTGACCTTAATTGATTTCTATTTAGGGAATTTGAATAACTCTCTCCTGTTAGGATCAGTATTCTCCGGAATTTTACATGTTTCCCTATTTTGACTAACTTCACTTGCCTTAATTAGCTATGTGTCACGACCCCAAATCCTAAACCGGCCGTGATGGCGCCTATCATGGAACTAGGCTAGCCAATAATCACATTTTTACAGTTTCTTTGCAAAATCCCAACCAATTGCAAGCATTTCATAAAGTATATAGAATTTACTAAATCCATTAGCCAAAATAAATAGTTAAATAGTCCAACCAACCCCAAAACCCGGAGTCAACATATCATGAGAATCTAAGAAAAATATGCCAAAAGGCATACTATTATAATACAAAACCTCCGAACGAATAGCTAGATACAACAAAAGAAGGGAAAACAGAGATGTTGCGGACGCGGAACAGCTACCTTTATATCCTGAACTCCGGCTCCGCACGGAATAGATAGCTAATGCTCGGTATCTGCACCTGAATCCGCACACAGGGGTGCAGGGAGTAATGTGAGTACGCCAACTCAGTGGTAATGAAAATAAATCAAGTCTAAGTGGCAAGAAACTCATAAAAATCAATATCATCAGTTCACAATATGCACAACCTTTCTTTCCAACAGTATATACATAGATATATGAAATCATCATGCCTAAAAACCAACTTCAGAAAATTCCTTTGAAAAATGTGTTTTTCAACAGTTTCAAACTGAAAGATTTAGTGTAACAAAATGAAATAAATCATAAGTAGCCCCGCCGGCAAAAACATGAATCATAAATAGCCCCTCGGGTAGAATATCACTTAGCACCTCACAGCCACTCAGTATCAGCCCCTTGAGCAACCTCACTGTCACTCATGCCTCCCAATCACTCATCACTCGGCACTCGGCACTCCGCACTCAGCACTAAGTAGGTACCTGCGCTTACTGTGTGTGTTTTACAGACTCCGGAGGGGCTCCTTCAGCCCAAGATTTAATATCAAGCCACCTCGTGGCGTATCATATCCTCACAACCAGGCCCTCGGCCTCACTCAGTCAGAACCTCTCAAAAGCCCCCCGGGCGTATCAGTAAAATGGGGTACTCGACCCAACACATTATTTTATATCTTAAAATAGTGTAAACCAGGCTGAGTTTTGAAAACAGTAAGCACAATGCGACTGAGTGTAAATCATCAATAAACAGTGAGAAAATAGCAGTAAAAATCCCCCAAGGGGTCTAAACAAGTCGACACGAGGCCCCAAAACATGGCTTATATCAAAATATAGCAATAGTCTTTAGAACACAATTTAATATGTGATTTAGAGTAAATACGCACGTCAGTAGTTGTCGTGGAGAGGACCAAGTCCAATCCAAAAATCAGTGTGCGCCACATACTCGTCATCTGATATGTGCGCCATTCTAAAAATAATGAAAAATATGGAGTCCGGGGTTTCATACCCTCAGGACAAGATTTATAATCATTATTTACCTCCACTGGGCCATAACACTAGTCTGCGATGCTCTTGCCCCTCAAGTTGGCTCCCGATTGCTCTGAATCTAACCAAAACCAGTTTAACATCATCAATATTTGCTAAAGGAACAACCCAATCAAAAATTATCAATTTATACAAAAATCTCGAAATTCAGACAAACCCGAGCCCCGGGCCCACGTATTGAAATTCGATAAAATTTATATCACTAGAATCCTCATCCTACCACGATTATATACATACCAAGAACACTAAAATCGGACCACAATTACCCACTTTAATCACCAAAGAATTTTCCAAATCTTTCCTCTCATTTTTCCAAACTTTTCTACTTTAATTCCTCAAATTGCATGGTGAAAAACAAGACAAATTCAAATTGAACCAAAAATGATTGAAGAACACTAACCACAAGAACCCCACTAAAAAGCTCGTTCAAAATCTCCTCTCCCCGAGCTCTCTAATGAAATATTGAGTTATGGCCAAGAACCCCCGAATTTAGAACATAAACTGTCTGCCAAGACTTTTCTTCATCGCGAACGCATCATATTGACCGCGTTCGCATAGAACAATCCAACAGGCCCCTAATTTTTACTCTATGCGAATACAGCAAAATCCATGTGAACACACTGCTCCACCACCGCAGGCCTTCGGGAGCACATGGGCTCCTACACGATCGCACAAGCCAATGGGCTTGGGGTCCTCAGGTGCTTCCTGCTCTACGCGAACACACACATACCCCCGCGTTCGTGATGGCCACCCTGCTCAACACTCTGCGTTAACACCCCTTTGCCCGCGGATGCATTGAACAACTGGTATCCTTCCACTAAACATTTTATGTGAACGTGAACCCTCTTCCGCGAACGCATAGAGTAAAAGTCTGATGTAGAAACACCAGCAAACCAATCAAGTTCGAAAACTAAAAATTGATCCGATAACCTGTCAAAACACACCTGAGGCCCTAGGAACCTCAACCATTGCTACCACACACCCCATAACCTCATTCAAACTTATTCAAGCCTTCAAAACACTAAAAACAACACGAAAACATCAAAATTACATCAAATTCAAGCCTATGAACTTTGAAACTTCTAAATTTCGCCAACGATGCCGAAACCAACCAAAACACATCCGTTTGACCTGAAAATTTTCACACATATCCAAAATGACATTACGAGCCTGATCTCACTATCAGAATTCCATTCCTACCCCGATAGCCTATTTTCCACTGCCAACCGGAAACTGCCAAAAACTAACTTTCGCTAATTCAAGCCTAATTCTACACTGGACATCAAAACTTCATTACGAAAACATTCCTAAGTCTCAAATCACCTAAAGAAGCTATACGAGCCATAAAATCTGCATTCCGAGTTTGTTTACCAATAAGTCAACTCTCAGTTGACCTTTTTAATTATTAGGCTACTTTAAGAGATTAAGTGCCTCAATTCTCACCATGACCACTCCGAACCCAAACTAGATGACTCAACACAACATAAACAGGCTAATAAATATATGACAAAGCAGAAATAGGGGAAATAGGGTTAATCTCACAGAACGACCGGCCGGGTCGTTACATCATCCCCTTTTTAAACAAATGTTCGTCCTCGAACGTGTCTAGAAACATACCTGGAGTCTCGAATAAGTGAGGATATCTTTCCCGGATATCCCGCTAGGTCTCCTAGGTGGCATCCTCCAGCTGCTTCCCTCTCCACTGAACCTTCACTGAAGCTATATCCTTAGACCTCAGCTTTCTGACCTGTCGACTCAAAATAGTCACTGGCTCTACCTCATATGACATATCACCCTCGATATAAGCCGTGCTGAAGTCCAAAACATGAGACGGGTCACCAAAATACTTCTGGAGTATCGAAACATGGAACACCGAATGAATACTCGATAAACTGGAGGCATAGCAAGTCTATAAGCCACCTCCCCAACTGTGACGACCCAAAGGTTTATTCCCTTATTTTCTCACCCATTTCGTGCTTCCGAGGCCTTGAAAACCTCTTTTTTATTTGTCTCAATTTACGTGCGCAGTCCGGGCGCATAGCCGGTCAGCTTAAGTATGAGATTCCGTGAAAAATGCTAAGACTTGATATTAAAAATGAATAACTTTGCCTTCGGTCAAAATTTTTGATAAACAGGCCCGGGCCCGTGATTTGACGATCTCGGAGGGTCCGTAGAAAAATATGGGACTTGTGCATATGACCGGAATCGAATTCCGAGGTCGCAAGCCTGAGAAATGAATTTTTGAGTAAAATTGTTTTCTGAAAATATTTAAGGAATTTGAAAGTGAAATCTGATTAGGAAGTGATGGTATCGGGCCCATATTTTGGTTTCAGCACCCGGTACAGGTCTTATATATGGTTTAAGTCCTTTCTGTGATGTTCGGTTGAAAACGGATTTCGTTTAACGTGTTTCGGACTTAAAATGGAAAATTTGATGTTTTATGAAATTTGATAGAATTCATGGATTTTGAGACTTAATTCAATGTATATGGTGTTATTTTGGCGATTTGATCACACGGATAAGTTCATGGGATGTTTTTGAGGTAGTGTGTATATTTGGTTTGGAGCCCCGAGGGCTCCGGTGAGTTTTGGATAGGCCACAGACATCATTTTTGGACTTGGAAATCTGCTGGTGTGGCTGTTCTGCAAGCCTTCGCAATTGTGACCAAGGCCATCACAATTGTGACCAAGGCCATCGCAAATGCGAAGGCATTGCTGGGCAGGCATGATCACAATTGCGACCAATGCCATCGCAAATGCGAAGGTATGCCTGGGCAGGTATGTTCGCAAATGCGAACAAATTGCTCGCAAATGCGAAGCCTCCCTTTCTGCTCAGTGTTCGCAAGTGCGAACTGTACTTCGCAATTTCCAGGCCAGGGGTATTCGCAATTGTGAACCCCTGTTCGCATTTGCGAAGCCAAACAGTGGCCTGCACTGTACAAAACCGAAAATCTTGTTCATATTTCACATTTTCTCAAAACTCAACACTTTTAGGAGATTTTTCCAAGATCAAGACTTTTCCAAATCAGTTGTAAGTTGGTTTTCACTCATTTCTTTCAATCATTAACATCATTTAACATGTTTTCAACTTAAAATCAAAGATTTCCATGGGTGAAATTGGGTGTTTTGGGTAGGACTTAGGTTTTTCTAAAATTGGGGTTTGAGTGGGTGATTGACCTCCGATTAGATAGATTTTTATATGGGTGGACTCGTGAGAGTACGAGGGTTCTGAAAATGAAAAATTTATCCGATTCCGAGGTGCTGGCCTGAGGGGCATTTTGGTTATTTTACATAATTTTGCGCCTTAGCTTGAAATAAATAGTATAATCAGTTGCATGAGATGTTGTTTACAATATGTAATTGAATTGTAGATTTGGGCCATTTTGAGTCGGATACTCGTGGCAAACGTGTGGTTTCAAGTTGGTTTTGAGCCGGTTCGAGGTAAGTGGCTTGTCTAACTTTGTGTGGGGGACCTTTCCCCTTAGGATGTGATATTTGGTTATTGAATGCCTTGTACGTGAGGTGACGAGCGCGTACTTGTGCTAATTGTTGAAAATCCGGTTTTAGTTTAAATATTTAGACTGAATTTCTTTCTTACCTGTTTTATTTTAATTGCGAACTTAGTCTATGTTAGCTTAGAAAATCATGGCTGGTGGCCTCAAATTGCCTATTTGCTTAAATTGCTTTAGTTGTACTACATGAAGCATGTTGGGCTAGAATTAATTGTTGCCTTGTATTTTCGCACTCTAAATCTGAATGTCTTCTTGTTGTGGCTGCATATTTACTTTGGTACTACGGGACGGTATCCCGGGAGATCCCTCTGCTTATTTACTTTGGGACTACGAGATTTACTTTGGGACTACCGGACGGTATCCCGAGAGATCCCCTTGCTTATTTACTTTGGGACTACGGGACGGTATCCCGGGAGATCCCTCTGCACACTGATAGTAGGACTACGGGACGTTATCCCGGGAGATCTTTCGTCTATACATATGATGGACTACGGGATGGTATCATGGGAGTACCTTCGGATATACATATGATGGACTACGGGACGGTATCCCCGGAGATCCTTCGGATATACATATGATGGACTACAGGACGGTGTCCCAGGAGATCCACCGGACAGTTGAGAAAAGGACTATAGGACGGTATCCTGGGAGATCCTCATTATTACCATTGTTATTATGCTATACATATTTTTGGTTTACTCTGTTCTTTTGTTTAGTTATTGCCTTGTTTGACCTGTCTTATTTCACTGCTATACTCATTATTACTGCCTGTTTTCATACTATAAATTCCTTTTATATTGTTTGACCTCAGTAGGGCCCTGACCTTCCTCGTCACTACCCGACAGAGGTTAGGCTTGTCACTTACTGAGTAACGATGTGGTGTACTCATGCCCTTTCCTGCGCATGCTTTTCATCTGGAGATCCAGGTACCTCCACTCAGACGCACTATCCCCGAGGTTGAGATATACAGTAGAGACTTCGAGGTATATCTGCCACGTCCGCAGACCAGGAGTCTCTATCTTATTCCAACTTTTGTGAATGTTTATCCCTCTTCACAGTTGTATAGATATTCTGGAGTTAGAGCAGTGTATTATATTTTGTTACCCTGTGGTTCCCGTCAGTTTTTGGGTTTTTTGGGTGATGATGTAGACTTCCGTATTATTTTGGGTAATATATGCCAAGTGGCATTTATATACAGTCTTCCTTTTAGATTGTTCAGCTTTCTTTTACTTAATTAATTCTGCAAGTTGTGTTGATATTCTGCATTGCTAGGCTTACCTAGTTATAGGAACTAGGTGTCGTCACGACATGTTCACGGAGGGCGAACTGGGGTCGTGACACCAACCCTCTGAAGCACCTCAAAAGGCCCAATAAACCGGGGACTCAGCTTTCCCCTCTTCCTGAATCTCATAACACCCTTCATGGGTGACACCTTCAGCAACACCTTATCCCCAACCATGAAAGACACATCTCGGACCTTTTGGTCTACATAAGTCTTCTGCCTAGACTGCCGTGCGAAGCCACTCCTGAATCAACTTCGCCTTACCAAACGCACCCTGAACCAAGTCTGTGCCTAATAGTCTAGCCTCGCCCGGCTCAAACCAACCAACCGGAGATCTGCACTTCCTACCATATAAAGCCTCATACGGAGCCATCTGGATACTCGACTGATAACTTTTATTATATGCAAACTCCGCGAGTTGCAGAAATTTGTCCCATGAACCCCCAAAATCAATGACACATGCACGCAACATATCCTCCAAAATCTGAATGGTACGCTCCGACTGCCTGTCGGTCTGAGGATAAAATGTTGTGCTCAACTCGACCTTAGTACCCAACTCTCTCTGTACGGCTCTCCAAAGCAGAGATGTGAACTGAGTACCTCTGTCGGAAATGATAGAAACTGGAACCCCATGCAATCGGACAATCTCCCTGATATAAATCTTAGCTAACCGCTCCGAAGAATAAGTAGTACCAACAGGAATGAAGTGCGCGGACTTGGTCAGCCAATCCACAATAACCCATATAGTATCAAACCTCCTCGAAGTCCGTGGGAGTCCAACTACAAAGTCCATGGTGATCTGCTCCCACTTCTACTCCGGAATATCAAATCTCTGAAGCAATCCACCTTGTCTCTAGTGCTCATACTTGACTTGCTGACAGTTGAGACACCGAGCCACACACTCAATAATATCTCTCTTCATCGGCCTCAACCAATAATTCTGCCTCAAATTCTGATACATCTTTGCGGCACCCGGATGGATGGAATATCGCGAACTATGGGCCTCAGCTAGAATCAAATCTCGAAGCCCATTTACATTCGGCAGCAAATACAGCCCTGCATCCTCATGACCCCATCATCACCAATAACCACGTCCTTGGCATCACCGCGACGGACCTTGTTATGAAGAACAAGCAAATGTGGATCATCATTCAGGCGTGCTATAATCTGATCGTAAAGAGAAGACCTGGAGGCTACACAAGCCAATACCCGTAGATGCGTTGATAGATCCAATCTCACCAACTGACCCGCTAAAGCCTGAACATCAAGTGCTAAAGGTCGCTCTGCTACTGGAAGGTAGGCTAGACTCCCCAAACTCTCCACTCTGCGATTCATGGCATCGGACACTACATTGGACTTCCCCGGATGATATAAAATAGTAAGATCATAATCCTTGAGAAGCTCTAACAAATTGTGAAGCCAAATCTTTCTGCTTAAGCAGATGCTGCAAGCTACGGTGATTAGTGAAAATCTCACAATGCACTCCATACAAATTGTGACGCCAAATCTTCAAGGCGTGAACAATAGATTCTAGCTCAAGATCATGCACTGGATAATTCTTCTCGTGCACCTTCAACTGCCTGGACGTGTAGGCAATCACTGTACCGTCCTGCATCAAAATCGCTCTAAGGCCAACTCTCGAGGCATCACAGTAAATTGTATAAGAACCTGAACCCGTAGGCAAAATCAATACCGGAGCTATGGTCAAAGCTGACTTGAGCTTCTGAAAGCTCTCCTCACACTCGTAAGTCCACCTGAACTGAGCACCCTTCTGGGTCAGTCTGGTCATAGGTTCTGCAATAGATAAAAACCCCTCTACGAAATGGTGGTAGTATCCTGCCAAACCAAGGAAACTGTGAACCTCACTAATTGATGAGGGTCCAGGCCAACTCTACCCCGCCTCTACCTTCTTCGGATCAACCTGAATACCCTCACTAGAAACCACGTGCCCCAAGAATGCTACTGAATCAAGCCATAACTCACACTTCAAAAAATTTTGCATACAATCTCTTGTCTCTCAAGGTCTGAAGCACAACTTTTAAATGTTTTTCATGATCCTCCCGAGATCGGGAATACACCAAGATATCGTCAATAAACACTATGACGAAAGAATCCAGATAAGGCCTAAATACACTGTGCATCAAGTGCATAAAGGTTGCTGGGGCATTGGTCAGCCTAAATGACATAACCAGGAACTCATAATGACCATATCTACTCCTGAAAGCAGTCTTCGGGATGTCTGGCCCCTGAATCTTCAACTGATGATAACCGGACCACAAGTCAATCTTGGAAAATACCCTGGCACCCTGCAACTGATCAAATAAGTCATTTATACGAGGCAACGGATATCGATTCTTCACCGTAACTCTGTTCAGCTGCCGATAATCAATACACATACGCATAGAACCATCCTTCTTCTTTACGAATAAAACCGGTGCACCCCAAGGTTGACACACTAGGCCGAATGAACCCCTTATCTAGGAATCCCTAAAGCTTCTCCTTTAATTCCTTTAGCTCCGCTGGTGCCATACAATAAGGTGGAATAGAAATAGGTTGGGTGCCTGACACCAAGTCAATACCAAAATCAATGTCCTTATCAGTTGGCAGGTCTGCAAGAAACACGTCCGAAAAGTCACGGATCACAGGAACTGAACCAATAGCGGGAGTCTCACCATTGAGCCTTCAGGGAAGAAATCACCCTGCTAGTCATATACTCAGAAGAACCTCTACACTCAACCCTCGGACATCCTGGCATAGCCAAGGTCGCGGTCTTAGCGTGACAATCAAGAACAGCATGACACGGAGATAACCAATCAATGCCCAATATCACATCAAAATCGACCATGCTGAGTAACAGTAGGTCCACTCGGGTGTCCAAACCCCCATAAGATATCATACACAACCGATACACACGGTCCACAACAACAATATCGCCCACCGGAGTCAACATAGGAACAAAGGTAACTAGAGACTCACATTGAATTTATTTCGATTATTTTAGTTTAGATTATTTAGTATTTCGAATTTTATTTAGAATTTTCTTTTTTTATTTATAAATAAAAAAAGTAATAAATTCAAAAAATAGAAATAATAAGGAAGAGTAGGATTTTTGCAGGGAATGATTGGTCCGTCAGAAAAGGAAAAAGGTGTGAAATTTGATTTCTTTCACTTTCATTTGATTCATTGTTAAGACGAGATATCCTTATCTCCCTCCCACCAAGACAGGAAATTAACAAACGAGAAATCTAGTAAGCGGGATCAAGAAGAAAATTCTTTTTTCTCCAAGAATTTAGTTCAGGAGACAAGTAGAATCTCTTCATTCCATGATTTGATGAAATATTTTGAATTTTATGTTGAATTGCTAGGTGCATATCCAGAAAATAGGAAAAATATGAAGAAACATAGGAATATGTAGAACCAGGGATAAAGCCAAAGCATCTCGACAACAGATTGAGACAATACCGACGATCACTGCATCGGAGGCCATAGAATCTGGCCTGGCTGGAAATGCATACACACGGGCCTGACCTCCACCTGCTCCACCTCCCCCTCTATGGCGGCCTCAAGCTGACTGACTACCACCACTGGCTGCCTGGGCGGGTGGTGAAGTAAATGGAGCTCAAGTAGAGGGCTGGCCCCTGTGCTGAGAAGAACCACCGGGACGACGGGGACACTACTTCCACATGTTCCCGAACTCTCCACACTCAAAACAACTCCCTGGAGCTGGAGGCAGGGACTGGTAGAAACTCCTGGCACTAGAACGGCCACTGGAAGACTCATGCATAGAAGAACCCGGAACTGGTGGTGCTCGAGCTGCACTTTGAGCTGGGAGGGAAGCAAATGAAGTACGGTCTGGCATAGAACCACGGGGACCATGCCCCAAAGATGCACCACTATACACTGGGTGGACTGACTGAGGAGGCTTTAATGAACGGCCTCTGCCATGCTCAAACTGCCCCTTGTAGGGAGTACCACTAGAACTGCCCGATCCACGAGGCCTTTTGGCCTCCCTCTCCTCCCGCTCCTAGCGGCGAACCAACTCAATATATCGAGCAATATCAATAACCTACTCAAATGTAGCATCTGATACTCTCTCACGAGTCATAAATAGGCAGAGCTAATAAGTGAGGCCATCCGCGAACCTCCTAACCCTCTCCCTATCAGTAGGGACCAACTCGGCAGCATGACAAGCGAACTCCGAAAACTGCATCTCATACTACATCACTGATAGCTCTCCCTGACACAGCTGCTCAAAAAGCCTGCGATGCTCCTCCCTATGAGACTAAGGTACATACTTCTCCGAGAAGATAGTGGAGAACTGCTTCCAGATGAGGGGTGCTGAACCAACAGGACTACGCCTATCAAAAGACTCCCACCAAGTGAAAGCAGCACCAGAAAGCTGTAATGTAGATAATGAGATCCCATTGGTCTCCAAAATCCCAGCAGCACGCAGCATCATCTGGCACTTATCTAGAAATCCCTAGGCATCCTCGCCCTCAGCACCACTGAATGTTGGAGGATGTAGTCTACTAAATCTCTCCAGTCTACGCAGCTCGTCCTCTGGCATAGCCGGAACCATGATGTCCCGTACTGGAGCAACTGGTTGGGCTGGAACTGCCCCTGATATCTGATGGCCCTGAGTACCCTGCTCAGGTGTCCGGACAACTAGAGTCTGACTGTCTCCCCCGGCCTGAGAAGTAGTGGCAACGGCTTGAGGAAGGGTGGTACACACCGTCAAGATCTGGGCCAAGGTCTCCTGAAGACCTGGAATAAAAATAGGCACTGTCGATGCCTGAGCCTGCCCCACTGGAGTATCTGTGGCGGGAATCTGACCCTAAACAGTAGGGGGATCAACTGGCACTGCCCTGGCTGTTGCACGGGCTGGCCTGTACCTCTACTACGGCCTCGACCTGTCGCTGGTCTAGCTGGTGGCTGAACATCCTGATCAGTAGCGCGAATTCTCACCATCTGTGAGAGAAGGAAACAACAGAAGTTTACATTTCCGGAATCAACAACAATGGCACGACATAATTCAAGAAAAGGAGATTGTTCCTAATGGTTTCGCAGCCTCTCAAAGATAAGTGCAGACGTCTTCGTACCGATCTGCAAGACTCTACTAAACTTGCTCATGACCGTTGACTCCTATGTAACCTAGGTTCTAATACCAATTTGTCACGACCCCACATCCTAAGTCGATCGTGATGGTGCCTATCGTGGAACTAGGCTAGCCAATAATCATATATTTATAGTTTCTTTCCAAAATCCCAACCCATTGCAAGCATTTCATAAAGTATATAGAATTTACTAAATCCATTAGGCAAAATAAACAGTTAAACAGTCCAACCAACCCTAAAACCCGGAGTCAACATGTCATGAGAATCTAAGAAAAATATGACAAAAGGCATACTATTATAATACAAAACCTCCGAACGAATAGCTAGATACAACAAAAGAAGGGAAAACAGAGATGTTGAGGATGCTCAACATCTACCTCTATATCCCGAACTCCAGCTCCGCACGGAGTAGATAGCTAATGCTTGGTATCTGCACCTGAATCCGCACACAGGGGTGCAGGGAGTAATGTGAGTACGCCAACTCAGTAGTAATGAAAATAAATCAAGTCTAAGCGGCAAGAAACACATAAAAATCAATATCATCAATTCACAATATGCACAACCTTTATTTACAACACTATATACATAGATATGTGAAATCATCATGACTTAAAATGATGGTTCAGAAAAATCCTTTGAAAAATGTGTTTTTCAACAATTTCAAACCGAAAGACTTAGTGTAAAAAAAATGAAATAAATCATAAGTAGCCCCTCAGGAAAAAACATGAATCATAAATCGCCCCTCCGGCAGAACATCACTCAGCACCTCACAGCCACTCAGTATCAGCCCATCGGGCAACCTCGCTATCACTCACGCCTCCCAATCACTCATCCCTCATCACTCGGAACACGGCAATCGGCACTCAGCACTGAGCACTCAGTAGGTACCTGCGCTTACTGGGGGTGTGTAAAGACTCCAGAGGGGTTCCTTCAGCCCAAGCGCTAATATCAATCCACTCGTGGCGTATCATACCGTCACAATCAGGCCCTCGACCTCACTCAGTCAGAACCTCTCGAAATCCCCTCGGGCGTATCAGTAAACGGGGTACTCGACCCAAAACATCATTTTATATCTGAAAATAGTGTAAACTAGGCTGAGTTTCGAAAACAATATGCATAATGCAACTGAGTGTAAATAATCATTAAACAGTGAGGAAATAGCAGTAAAAAGCTCCCAAGGGGTCTAAACAAGTCGGCACGAGGCCCCAAAACATGGGTTATAGCCTAAATATACCAATAGTCTTTAGACCATAGTTTAACATATGATTTAGAGTAAATACGCAACTCAATAGTTGTCGTGGAGATGACTAAGTCCAATCCATAAATTAGTGTGCGCCACATACTCGTCATCCGATATGTGCTCCATTCTAAAAATATTGAGACATATGGTGTCTAGGGTTTAATACCCTCAGGAAAAGATTTAACACCATTGCTTACCTCCACCGGGCCACAACGCTAATCCGCGATGCTCTTGCCCCTCAAATAGGCTCCGGATTGCTCCGAATCTAACCAAAACCTGTTTAACATCATCTATATATGCTAAAGGAACACAACCCAATCGAAAACTATCAATTTATAAAAAAATCTCGAAATTCGACCAGACCCGAGCCTCGAGCCCCAGCCCACGTCTCGGAATCCGATAAAATCTACATCACTAGAATCCTCGTCCTCCCACGATTCTATACATACTTAGAACACTAAAACCGGACCACAATTGACCACTCAAATCACCAAAAGAATATTCCAAATCTTTCCTCTCATTTTCCCAAGTTTTCTACTTTAATTCCTAAAATTGCATGGTGAAAAACAAGATAAATTCATGAAATTGAAACAAAAATGATTGAAGAATACTTACCACAAGAACCCACTAAAAAGCTCGTCCAAAATCTCCTCTCCCCGAGCTCTCTAATGAAATATTGAGTTATGGCCAAGAACACCCGAATTTAAAACTTAAACTGTCTGCCCAGACTTTTCTTCATCGCGAACGCATCACATTGACTGCGTTCACATAGAACAATCCAACAGGCCCCTAATTTTTACTCTACGCGAACGCATAGGCCAATAGGCTTGGGGTCCTCAGGTGCTTCCTACTCTGCACGAACGCACACATACCCCCACGTTCGCGATGGCCACCCTGCTCAACACTCAACGTTCGCACCCCTTCGCCCGCGAATGAATTGAAAAATTGTCCCTCTTCTTCCAAACACTCTATGCGAACGCGAGCCCTCTTCCACGAACGTATAAAGTAAAACTCTACTGCAGAAACACCAGCAAACCATCCAAGTTCCAAAACCAAAAACCGATCTGTTAACCAGTCAAAACACACCCAGGCCCTAGGAACCCCAACCAATCCTACCAACACACCCCATAACCCCATTCATACTTAGTCGAGCCTTCGAAACACCAAAAACAACACGAAAACATCAAAATCACATCAAATTCAAGCCTATGAATTTTGAAACTTCTAAATTTCGCCATGATGTCAAAAATAACCAAAACACATCTGATTGACCTGAAAATTTCCACACATATCCAAAATGAAATTACGAGCCTGCTCCCACTATCGGAATTCTATTCTGACCCTGATGGACTATTTTCCACAGCGGACATGAAAACTTCATTCCGAACACTACCCTAAGTCTCAAATCACCTAACGAAGCTATCCGAGTCATAAAATATGCATTCCGAGGTTGTTTACCAATAAGTCAACTCTCAGTTGACTTGTTCAACTATTAGACTACTTTAAGAGACTAAGTGCCTCAATTCTCACTATGACAACTCTGAACCCAAACCAACTGACCCAACACAATATAAACAGACTAAGCAATATAAGGTAATGCATAAATGGGGGAAACGGGGTTAATCTCACAGAACGACCGGCCGGATCGTTACACTATCAATATAGTTTGAGACTTGACTGACTCCTTATATGGTTTGATTACCTTAATTAAACCCCAGTTCTGGCCGTTTCTTGGCTATCCCCAATTAAAGGGGTCTTTTTCGGATTTCCCTATAGGAATTGATTATGTGATTAGTTGATTGATCCTTAATTGATTGAATTATGATTCTCTTTACCTTATTTGTTCTACTCCCTAAGTGCTATATATACACCCTCATTCTGATTCTTCAAACGCGAACAAGTGTTCAAAAAGGCACACACACAAATAAACTTTCTCCCATCTCTCTGTACTACTTGTGTTCAGGGAAGTGGGAAATGGTCTTTGCAGGTGGCAAGGTTTAGCTTCCTATAATCCATGCATATTCTCCAACCCATAACAGTCCTAGTGGATATCAGCTCATTTTTATCATTTCTTACGACAGCCATACCCCCTTCTTTGGTACACACTGTACTGGGATAACCCAGCTGTTGTCGGAGATAGAGAAAATGATTCCCGCATCTAACCACTTTATCACTTCTTTCTTTACCACTTCTTTCATATTTGGGTTTAACCGTCTTTGGTGTTCCCTAGACGGTCTGTGCCCTTCTTCCAAGAGAATTTTATGCATGCAGTAAGCTAAGTTGATCCCTTTGATGTCTGCCATCGTCTAGCCAATGGCAGTCTTGCATTCAGAAAGTACCTGTAATAGTTGTTTTTCCTGCACATCTAAAAACCCAGATGATATAATAACCGATAATGTAGAGTTATGTCAAAGAAATGCATACCTGAGGTGCGCTCGTAAAGGCTTCAGCTCTAACTTGGGTGGTACTTCAACTGAGGGCTTGGCTGGTGGGTTCTCTCTCTTTTCTAAGTGTAATGGTTCAATTTCATGAACCCTCGACCATGTCCCTTTTCCTTCCAATGCTAATACCCATTCTGCTAGTTCCTCACCGTTCATATCATCTAAGTTCATCAAACATGCAGCCAAAGGATCCCCAATAGTTAAGGTTGTGTCATCTTCTTCCAATATCACGTTCACGGCATCAATAAGAGAGCAGCTAGCGAACTCACTTGGTCGCCTCATAGACTTCTGCACGTTGAATGTGATTTCTTCATCATTGAGCCTCATCTTAAGCTCACCAGTCTCACAATCGATGAGTGCTCTGCCTGTGGCCCAAAATGGCCTTCCCAAGATTAATGGAATTTCCTCATCTACTCGGCAGTCTAGGATCACAAAGTCAGCAGGGAATACAAATTTCCCCACTTGCACTAACACATCGTCTGGAATACCCGACGATCTCTTTACCGTCCTATCAGCGAGTTGCAGCAGCATAAAAGTAGGCCTGGCTCTACCAATCCCCAGTCTTTTATATATAGCCAGTGGCATCAGATTAATGCTGGCTCCCAAGTCACATAGGGCTTTGGCAAAAGAGAAGGTGCCAATAGTACAAGGAATTGTAAACCTCCCTGGGTCAACCAACTTTTCAGCAATAGGACGTGTCACCATTGCACTACAAGTCTGGGTAAGACTGACAGTAGCCAGGTCTTGGAAGTCAAATTTTCTGGACATTAAGTCTTTCATTATTTTAGCATAGCCAGGCATTTTCTTCAATGCATCAATCAATGGGATATTTACTTGTATCTGTTTTAGCATGTCCAAGAATTTCTTATACTGCTCATCCTTCTGATATTTTGCTAGCCTTTGAGGGAATGGAGCTGGTGCTATTTTCTTTCCTGTTATCTGTTCTTTTTCCTTTTCCACTACCACCTCAACTGCTGGCTCTGAGATTTTCTCAAGTTCTTTCTCAGCTTCGCCTTGCTTATTAACTTCTCCTTCAGCTGGTTGCACTGTACCTTTACTCAATGGGATAGAGTCATCAATTTCATTAGGTACCTGTACCAATATGTTTGTCTGTCTATTTTCATGCCTCCTTTCTTGTTCTAGGTCCAGGTCTCTGCCATTGCGGATGGTCACTGCCATTAACTGTTTTGGGCCCTGGTCCCTTGGATTCACCTGAGTATCAGCAGGTAAAGTTCCGTGAGGATGATTTTTAACTGCATTTGAAATCTGCCCCAGCTATACTTCAATATTTTTAATAGTTGCATCATGTGCATCTACTCTCTCACTGATTTTGGTATTTGACCTAATCACCCCCTGCATCATAGCTTTCAACCGTTAAAACCCATCTTCTTGCCTTCCCCCCTGTTGATGCTGAGGAGGGTAGTATGATTGTTGTTGATTCTGATGGTTATAATAGTGCAGTCTCTGATATTGTGCTACATTGCCTTGTGGTCTCATGGCGCCCATATTTCCACTATTCTACTGTTGGTGAGGTGGCCTATATGGTTGAACTTGTCGACCCCAGTTCTGCCCCCCTTGTCTCTGACGTTCAAAATTTGTCACATAATTCATATTTTTTAGATAAGGAGGGTTATCACATTCTGCATCCCAGTGGTTACCAAGTGTTTGACTAATGCATGATGTGCATAAGCCCCCATTTGTTGTGTCTACGATATGTACTTGCTATTTTTGTCCTGATTCCTCCACCTTCTTAGTAAGTATACTCATTTGTGTTATCAAGGTGGCAACGTTCTCTGCAATAGTATTAGATGGATCAAATGGCACTGAATGAACTACAGGAGTAATAGGTGCATTCCTTGTTGTCCATCCTGAATTCTGTGCCATTTTATCAAGTAAGATTTGACTCTCTCTCCATGTTTTGCTCAGAAATGCTCCACCAGCCGAAGCATCAACATTTGCTTTAACAGTATCAGCAAAACCCATATATAAATGCTGCCCCAAAATTTCTATGGCATACCATGATGTGGACATATAACCAACATACCCTTAAATCGCTCCCATGTCTCTTGTAAGGTTTCAGCTGGTTTATGTCAGAAGCTTAAGATTTCATCGATTTGTTGGGCAGTCTTGTTAGGTGGGTGAAACTTTTTCACGAATTGCTTAACTAACTCCTCCCACGTGGTAATGGAGTTTATGGGGAGTGAGTTTAGCCAAGTCTCGGCAGCACCAGTCACTGAGAAAGCAAACAACAACAGTTTTATTTCCTCCTGAGTGACGTTAGGTTGCCTCTGTGTTTTGCAGATTGACAGAAAGTTTTTCAAGTGCTGTTGGGGGTCTTCAATGTATGACCCTGAGAATATCCCTTTGTTCTGCAATAAGTGCAGCATATTATTTATTATTTGGAAGGACTCGGCCTGTATCTGAGGAACCAATATCGCTGTGGCCAAATTCTCAGTTGTGGGTTGTGCCCAGTCATATAGGGGAGCCTTTACGCCTATGTGAGCGACTGGGTCTACCACGTCATCCCCATGATTGTTCCGGTTGTGTGCATCTTCCATGTCTGTTTCAATTTGTTCAATTTGTGGTTGATGTTTTTTTTTCCGGTTGGTCCGGTTTATGGCCTTGACAATTTTCTCGGGGTCTGATAAGGGTTCAACTACTTCACCAGTCCTTGATGAGTTTCTAGGCATACACCTGCAACACGTTAGCAAATGTTAAACTTTCAATATAAAAACGATAATTTTAAAGAAAAAATTTACTATATTTCAGAATTTTGTATTTCTTCTAACTCAATTGATAATACCGTTAATTCCTCGGCAACGGCGCCAAAATTTGATCACGCTCAACTATGTCTAATAAAAGACTAAACAGGCGTTACAAATATAATCTGGGGTATTATGTCCAGAGTCGATCCCACAGGGAATTTACGTATCAATCAAGTCTTTAGAATACGCAACTTTTACTCAATCAATTCTCTCAAGACTTTTTAATATAAATTGGTGATGTTTTACTAATTCTACTGACAATAATAATAACTAACAATTACTAACAATGTGTTGTAAACAATTATGATAAAGGTCTAAGGTTATGGTTTCCCCCGTTGGTGAACTTACTTATCAAATAGTTCCTATAACTTGATTAATTATCTCTATCAATCATGAACACTCTATCTACCATAAATCTCTCTCAAGTACTTACGATAATTTACTAGACGCACTCTCTCAAGTTACGCTAGCTAGATTTCTTGAAAGTTCACCTTAAATTGCATCCGAAGTATCGTTATATCTAATCCAACCTCTAAACCCTCGGTTATGACTTNCCATTCAATTAGCTACAACAAGAACGTAGTTGAACAAATAGAGATGAACAATCAACCAAACTATATTAATATCACCATAAATTTGTCCCCCAACGGGTTCCACCAACACCCTAAATTAAGAAAATTAGCTACTCATATTCATAAATATCAAATCTAAAATAACGTGCATAATTGAATTACAGAGTAATGAACTAAGGAGATAAAATCAGTGTTTTTTCTTTGCTGAGTAGTAATCCGCAGGTTTTTCTTCACTTTAATGGCTTCCTATCTTCGAATCCTCTTTCAAGTTGTGTTTTTTGGGTCTATTTATATGCTTGGGATAAACCCTAAACGTGTAAGAGACTTCTATTCCAACCGGGAAATACTTAAACTCTTTAAAAACTCGAATTTAACCGGAATAGGGGCCTGGTGTTTGGGCCCTGACGCCTGGATAACGCTAGGCTAAGGCAGGCGTTTGGGCTCTAACGCCTGGCTAACGCCAGGCAGGGTCGGGCGTTTGGGCTCTGGCGCCTGGCTAACGCCAGCTAGGGTCAGACGTTTGGGCTCAAACGCCCGGCTATATCCCGATGCACTCCTCCTCGCCTCTTGAGCGTATTTTCAATGTATTTGCATCCCTTTAGCTCGGCTTCCATTTCCCATTCACCTACACATGAAATAGACTCTATTATGCACATAAAAAGTGGATTTTTATCATTAACACACATAAAATGTAGGGCATATAACATGTTAAACCATGAATTCTAGCCTCGCATCAGGGTCCAACGGAGTTGACTTCGCTACTTTTCGGTTATCTGGTGCAGCCAAGAGTTGGTGGAGAGACTATTGCTTAGCCAGACCAGCTGGGTCCGCACCCTTGACTTGGACTCAGTTCTCAGAGGTATTTTTGGGAAAGTTCCTTCCCATTACTCAGAGAGAGGACTTTCGTAGGCAGTTTGAGCGTCTCCAGTAGGAATCTATGATAGTCACTCAGTACGAGACCATGTTCATCACTCTAACCTGACATGCTCTTATGAAACTTCCCACTGACCAGGAGAGGGTTCGGAGATTTATTGAGGGATTGGCCCAGCCTATCAGACTTCAGATGGCTAGAGAGTCAGGTACTGATATTTCGTTCAGGGACACGGCCAATGTGGCCAGGAGGATTGAGATGGTTATGTCACAGGGTGGTGTTCAGGGGGCTAACAAGAGGCCCCGTCACTTCGGTCATTTCAGTGGAGCCCCATCTGGGGGCAGGGATTCTTTAGGCAGAGGTCATCCTCCCAGACCCTATCAGTCGGCACTTCAGGTAGCTCACAGTGCACTGCTGTTTCAGAGTTTCCAGGGTGGTTATCAGGGTCATCAGGGACAGTTCCAGAGTCCCCAGCCATATCAGTAGAGGCCTTGTTATTCTTGTGGTGTTCTGGAGCACATTGCTAGATATTATCCCCGAGCTTCTAGTGGTCCTCAGTATCTGGGTTCCCGTGCCATGGTTCCTCCGTTAGGCGCACCCCCACCCTCTTAGACAACTAGGGGTGGCGGTCGGGGTGCCAGAGGTAGAGGTCAGACTCATAGAGGTGGAGGACATGCCACGAGAGGTAGAGGTCAGGCCGCAGTAAGTCGACCCAGGGATGATCAGATTGGAGGGGCTCAGCCCCGGTGCTATGCTTTCCCTACCAGGACTGATGCGGAGGCTTCTGATGCAGTTATTAGAGGTACAGTTTCAGTTTGCAGCCGAGAGGCTTCGGTGTCATTTGATCCGGGTTCTACATTCTCCTATGTGTCTTCATATTTTGCCCCATTTGAGTATGCCCCATGATTCCTTGAGTACTACTGTGCATATTTCTACACCGGTGGGTGATTATATAGTGGTAGATCGAGTCTACCATGCTTGCTTAGTAGTCATGGGTGGTCTGGAGACTCGGGTTGTTCTTTTGCTTATGGATATGGTTGACTTCGATGTTATATTTGGGATGGATTGGTTATCCCCCTATTATGCTATTCTAAACTGTCATGCCAAGATAGTGACCTTGGCTTTGCCAGGGGTGCCTCGTTTGGAGTGGAAGGGAACTCCTAATCATCTTCTGGTAGAGTTATTTCTTCAATGAAGGCTCGGCGCATGGTCAGGAAGGGTTGTTTGGCCTATCTGGCCTATGTTCGTGACTCTAGTGCCGAGGTCCCTTCCCTGGAGTCGGCGCCCGTGGTTCGTGAGTTTCCAGAGGTTTTCCCTGCTAACCTGCTGGGTATGCCACCCGACAGGGATATTGATTTTTGTATTGAGTTAGCTCAGGGTACCCAGCCTATTTCCACTCCGCCGTATTGTATGGCCCCGTCAGAGTTGAAGGAGTTGAAAGATTAGTTGCAGGATTTGTTGGATAAAGGCTTTATTAGGCCTAGTGTCTCTCATTCGGGTGCTCCAGTATTGTTTGTCAAGAAGAAAAATGGCTCGATGAGGATGTGTATTGATTACCGGTAGTTGAATAAGGTTACTATTAAGAACAAGTATCCTTTGCCGAGGATTGATTATTTATTCGATCAGCTTCAGGGTGCTTTAGTGTTTTCCAAGATTGACTTGAGACCTGGTTACCATCAGCTGAGGATTAGGGCGTCTGATGTCCCTAAGACAACTTTTTTCACTCGTTATGGGCATTATGAGTCCTTGGTGATGTCATTTGGGCTGACGAATTCCCCTGCTGCTTTTATGGAGTTGATGCACCGAGTGTTCAGTCCTTATTTGGACTCATTCGTGATTATTTTCATTGATGATATATTGCTATACTCTCACAGCCGAGAGGAGCATGAGCAGCACCTTAGAGTTATCCTCCAGACTTTGAGGAATAGTCAGTTGTATGCCAAATTCTCCAAGTGTGAGTTCTGGTTGAGTTCGGTTGCATTTCTAGGCCATGTGGTATCTCCAGAGGGTGTTCAGGTAGATCCCAAGAAGATTTCAGCAGTCAGAGATTGGCCTACACCCACCTCAGCTATAGAGATCCCGAGTTTCTTGGGCTTAGCAGGTTATTATCGCCGGTTTGTAGAGGGATTTTCATCCATTGCAACCCCGATGACCAGGTTGACTCAGAAGAGTGCCTAGTTCAGGTGGTCTGATTAGTGCGAGGCGAGCTTTCAGAAGCTCAAGACAGCCTTGACCACAGCACCAGTGTTGGTTTTTCCCACATGTACATGATCGTATACTTTGTATTGTGATACTTCACGGGTTGGGCTTGGTGTAGTGTTGATACAGGATGACAATGTTATAGCCTATGCTTCTCGTCAGTTGAATGTTCATAAGAAGATATATCCTTTTTATGACTTGGAGTTAGCAGGTATTGTGCAAGCATTGAAAATTTGGAGGCATTACTTGTATGGTGTGCCATGTGAAGTGTTCACGGATCATAAGAGCTTACAGTATTTATTTAAACATAAGGAGTTGAACATGAGATAGAGGAGATGGTTAGGGTTACTGAAGGATTATGATATTACCATTCTTTATCATCTGGGGAAGGCCAATGTGGTGGCCGATGCTTTGAGCCGGAAGTCAGCTAGTATGGGTAGTCTTGCCTATTTATCAGTCGGAGAGCAACATCTTATTGTGGATGTTCAGGCGTTAGCCAACCGATTTGTGATATTGGAGGTTTCTGAGACCGGCAGTGTTTTGGCCCATACCGTAGCCCGTTCTTCTTTGTATGACTGTATTCGGGCCAGGCAATATGATGATCGCCACTTCAGTGTTCTTGGAGATAAGAGTCAGACACGGAGATTCCAAGCAGGTTATGCTTGATGTTGAGGGAGTATTGAGGATGCATGGTCGTATTTGTGTACCCGATGTCGATGCATTCGTGAGTTGATACTACAGGAGGCCCATATTTCCAGGTATTCCATTCATCCGGGCGCCGCAAAGATGTACCAGGACTTGCGGCAACATTATTGATGGCGTAGAATGAAGAAGGATATTGTAGCTTGTGTAGCTTGGTGCTGGAATTGTCAGCAGGTTAAGTACGAGCACCAGAGACGTGGTGGTTTGATACAGCAGATTCAGCTTCCCGAGTGGAAGTGGGAGCGTATTACCATGGACTTTGTAGTTGGACTCCCACGGACTCAGAGGATGTTTGATGCAATATGGATCATTGTGGATAGGCTGACCAAGTCAGCGCACTTCATTCCAGTATCAGTTTCGTATTCAGAAGAGAAGTTGGCAAGGATCTATATGAGAGATTTTTAGACTGCATGGTGTGTCCGTATCCATTATATCAGACCGAGATACTCAGTTTACCTACCATTTCTAGAGAGTATTTCAGCGAGAGTTGGGCACCCAGATTGATTTGAGCACCGCATTTCATCATTAGACGGACGGGCAGTCCGAGCGTACTATTCAGATTTTGGAGGATATGTTGCGAGCTTGTGTTATTGACTTTGGTGGTTCATGGGACCAGTTCTTGACTTTAGCTGAATTTTCCTACAACAACTATTAGTCGAGCATTCACATGGCTTTGTACAAGGCGTTATATATTAGACGGCGTCGGTCTCCAGTCGGATGGTTTGAGCTGGGACAGACTAGATTGTTGGGTTCTGAGGTAGTCCAGGATGCCTTGGACAAGATGAAGATCATTCAGGATAGACTTCGTACAGCTCAGTCCAGGCAGAAGAGTTATGCGGATAGCAGAGTTCGAGATTTGGCATTTATGATAGGCGACCAGGTATTTCTTCGGGTGTCGCCCATGAAGGGCGTGATGAGATTCGGAAAGAAGGGCATGTTGAACCCTAGGTACATTGGGCCATTTGAGATTCTGGAAAAGATAGGAGAGGTGGCTTACAGACTTGACTTGCCACCTAGTTTGTCAGCCGTGCATCAAGTATTTCACGTGTCTATGCTCCGGAGGTATATTGCGGACCCATCTCATGTACTTGACTTCAGTGGTGTCAAGTTGGAAAAGGATCTGTCTTATGAGGAGGAGCCAGTAGCCATATTAGATCGACAGGTGCGACAGTTGAGATCAAAGAGTTATTCTTCGGTTCGTGTTCAGTGGAGAGTTCACCCTGTTGAGGCAGCTACTTGGGAGTCCGAGCCCGATATGCGGAGCCGTTATCCCCACATTTTCCCCGATTCAGGTACTTTTCTATGTCCGTTCGAGGACGAACTGTTGGTTTAGAGGTGGAGATTGTAATGACCCAAAAGGACATCTTGTGTAATTTAGCATAAACTGTGTTTCGAGGCCCCGAAAACCTCCGTTAATCTCACCTCGATGTGCGTGCACAGCCCGAGCGCGTAGCCGGGAAGTTTTTATGTGGAAATGTGTTGAACTGTTGAATTTATGATAATTATGGAATTAAGGTGACTTTGGTCAACGGATCCGGACCCGCGATTTAACGGTCCTGGAGGGTCCGTAGGAAAATATGGGACCTGGGTGTATGCCCGAAATCGAATTCCGAGGTCCCAAGCCCGAGAAATAAATTTTAAAAAAAATTGTTTTCTGAAAATAAGAAAGACTTTTGAAAATGAACTTTGATGTGAAATCTGTGTTACCAGGCCCGTATTATGGTTATGGAGCCCAGAACAGGTTTAATATATGTGAAATTTGGTGTAAAACAGACTTGGTTTGACGTGTTTCAGATCAAAATTTGGAGAATTTAGAAGTTTATGAAGTTTGAGAAGATTCTATGGATTTTTTATCTTAATTAATTGTTTTGATGTTATTTTAGTGGTTTCATTAGTCGAATAATTTCGTAGGATGATTTTGAAGTCGTGTGTATATTTGGTGTCATTCCGAGTTGTATAGGTCAGTTCGGCACGTTGTTAGCGAAGTCTAGAAAAATTAAAGTTCCTAAGTTTGGTTCTTGGGGTTTGGGGGTGTGATTTTGAGTTTTAGCGTTGTTCTGGGTGTTCCAAAGGCTCGAGCGAGTCTGTATTATGATTTGGGACTCATTGGTATATTTGGACTAGGGCTTGGGTGGGCCCAGGTGCCTTCCGAGCACCTAACGGGGCTAAAAACCAGCAAAACATAGCTGCTGGTGCACCTGTTCTGGTGTGACCGCAGGTGCGGTTGCCCAGTCGCAGGTACGGGACCGCTCCTGCGGCCCCCAGTATCGCAGGTGCGATCACCCAATGGCCTGGCCAATTATCGCAGGTGTAGAAAATATTCCTCAGGAGCGGAGCTGCAGGTGCGGTCTCCACTCCGCAGGTGCGGGCCCAAGCTTCCCAACCCATTTCCGCAGGTGCGAGACCGCAGGTGCAGTCCCAGAGCCGCAGGTGTGGAATCATTGTGCAGGCAGTGTGTTTTATATACAGGTTTTAAACCCATTTTTCTCATTTCTTTCTTCTTCCTTGGGCAATTTTCCTCCATTATTAAGGGCTAACGACCTGGTCTTCTAAGGTAAGTGAACTCTACTCAAAAATTAGCTTCATGCATGGATTTCTAGCTTAATTAACTACATAAATTAGTGCAAAAATCAAGAATTTGGGTAGTAACCTAGGACTTGTAATCATTTGAGAATGTTCTGTGAATTGGCCATGAAATCAAGTAAGAATCGTATATTAATGATCCTTAGGCTTTGGGTGAGTTAGCCCTTCGAGAATTATTGGAATCCAAGTGAGCAGGCCCGGGGTCGAATTTTGGTATTTTTGGAAGAATGCTAGGAATTGTATATTTAGGCTATGGGATTGTATTAATGAGTCATTATTGATGTTAATAAGTTAATTATGTCTAGATATTGTTGTTCCAGAGTTGAATTCAAAAGGAAAGGCGGTGTTAGAGGCTTGATTGCTATTTTTGGACCCGAGGTAAGTGTCTTGCCTAACTTTGGTGAGGGAATAGGTATGGTGAGGGAATAGGTATCGCATGCTATGTGCTAAGTGTTTATCATGTCCAATGCATAGGTGAGGTGACGAGTACCTATGCATTGTGTGTCAAGCATGCCCATGGGTCCATGATAAATTGCATCGTGATGAAGAGAGTAAAAGCACGAAGGGCGATTCCGTGCCATGATTCATGTTATCTTATATCGTACATTGCATTGTGAGGAAGAGAGTAAAAGCACGAAGGGTGATGACATGCCAGAGATGTATATTTGTTTCATTAGCATATTTCTGATAAATTGTCTTCTTGTCTATTTCTATATGCTTAATTAACTCCTCTATCTCACCTGTTACCCCATTGTCTGTTCCCGTATTCCCCTACGTAATTTTTTATCTCTTGCTTTGTTGTTCCATGATATATATTGTAGAATAGGACAGGTTAATGTTTTTTGTCAAGTCTAGCCTCGTCACTACTTTGGCCGAGGTTAGGCTCGGCACTTACTCAGTACATGGGGTCGGTTGTACTGATGCTACACTGCACATCTTATTGTTGTGCAGATCCCACACTCGGACCCAGTGGACAACATTGAAGGAGTCTCCTTCAGTTCACCCTAGAGGCTTCAAGGTATACCTGCTGGCGTTCGTGGGCCTTGGCGTCTCTCCTATCCCTAGTTATTCATTTATGTCTTGTTTTTCCTCTAGTTTTCATAGACAGTCATATATTTCCTTTCAGACTTTGTATTTAGCACTCCTATAGAAAGTTCGTGAGTTTGTGACTCCAGGTTTTGGAAAATTGTTGTGTTATGTTCTCTTTACTTAGCTTGAAAACATTATCCATTTTCGCTGTTAAGTTGTGAACTGTTTTTAGCTTTCTCCGTTAATTCGGTGTTATCATGTTAGTTTAACTGTACACGTTGGCTTATCTAGTGGGTTTAACGTTAGACGCCATCACGGCCTGAAGGTGGGATTTCGGAGCGTGACATATACGCACCTTTCTTATCTTTGCATGTTTTGTTTATGTACTTGTATGCTTTGCATCTGTACTTTCTTCGTTCATTTTTACCCTCTGGGTAGCGATAGTCATGGGGTTGAGTGGCCATGGGTTGAGGAGTTTTGTTCGACTTTAGTTGAGCGTCTCTCTTAGTTGAGATGTGGCCAGGAGCCGAAGGGTTTTGTATGAGCTGTTCGAACTTACCTTCTTAGCTAAGTTGTGGCCAAGGGTTGATAGGTGTTTTTCAAGTTGGTCACACGTACCTTTTTGTTAGGATGTGGCCAAGGGTCGATAGGTGTTGTTCGAGCTGGTCAAACATACCTTTTTGTTAGGATGTGGCCAAGGGTCGATAGGTGTTGTTCGAGCTGGTCGAACGTACCTCTTAGTTAAGTCGTGGCCAAGGGATGTGAGGTATTGTTTGAGCTGGTCGAACACACCTTTTAGTTGAGTCGTGGCCACGGGCCGATAGGTGTTGTTTGAGCTGGTCGAATGTACCTTTTAGTTGAGTCGTGGCCAAGGGCCGATAGGTGTTATTTGATTTGTTCGAACGTGCCTTTTTATGAGAATAGTTTCAATGAATGGGTATCTCATATTTTTCAACATCATTGCATCGATTACATCATTTCTCCCTACGACGTGTTTTGAGAAAATTACAAGTTTTTGGTGTTGGTTGGCATTCCAGTCCCAGTCCCAATCCCATTATATCTAGTCCCTTCATTGTTCGACTTGGAGATTTTTTAGGAGTCGTGCAATGAAAATGCATCTATTCTCGTGTACTCCAACTCAAAATTTTCTGTCAATCGCCTCGTTAAAAACCTCTTGAGAAAACCCTGTTAGGATAAAACTCAAGTGAGGGAAAAAGAATGCGACATGTGGGGCACTCCTTGTTTCTTAGAAGTTGAAATATTTGAGGTGGATGATGTTCCAATTGTTTGGTAAGAGCTTTCCTTCCAATGTCTCTAGTTGGAATGAACTCTAGTTTGACTTTCCTATGTTACTCACATGACATCTTTCACTTCCTAAGTAGCATCTTTAACGAAATAGGTTCCATTTCGCGAACATAAATTCTTTTTATCGTAACTCTCTTATTTGTCTGTAACACTAGCGATTGACGATTCGTGATGAGTTAATTTCTCAACAAAGTTGGATCATCGGTGCTTCAAGCACATAAGAGATATCAAATATATGTTTTCTTAGAAAAAGACTTCGAACACTAGATGAAAGAAACAACTCGGGATGAAGTGTCAAACGATAAGAACGACTCCCATCCCTTCAAGTACCTCTTATAATCTTATAAACCTCGGATTCATCTTCCCTCTTTATTTTTCCAATTGCATCACGCTTTTCATAAGGGAGACTCGTAGGGTCACTCGGTCTCTTGCTATAAATTGTAAGTCTATTTTTTTGTTATCTGCACAAGACGTTGTCTGCTTTGTGATGTGAGCAATCCTATCTAAGTCAAATGAACTTATGATGTCACTTCTTATAACAAGTCTAGTCCTATTTTTTTAAAATATGTAAGTATAGTCTTAATACCTTAATATCACCGACTTAAAACCATCCGACAAGGTTTTATATGGATCTATCCGGACGCTTAACTACAAGCTACTGTTACAAACAATTCAGGTAAAAAAATCGATATGCATCTCAACTATCTAAAACAATAAAGAATACTTATTCCCCAAGATTTGTACATTAGGTTCAGATTACCCATCTGACAGCGGATGAAAGGCATTATAAAGATCTACTCGTGTACTCAATACTTGTTGGAAAGATATTTCAAAAGTGTGTGGTAAATTGTGATTCTCTATCAAAAATGTTGGACAGTAAAACCCCATGGAGTTGGATAATTTTATTATTCATTCATGCATATATGTGCATATTTCACATCCATTGCTGGAAGTTTTGACTAGCAAGGAATGTGCCTACTATGCAACCAATTTACAACCGAATATAATCATAACCTCTAATCGTTTGAGGTAGTTCTGTCATAAAATTTACTATAATTTTATTCCATTTCCACTTTGAAATCTCGAGTTGTTCTAGTGGTCCTACAAATTGCAAATTCTAACCTTGACATGTTACAAGTCAAATAGTCATAAACAAGTTAAAGAAATCTTTCTTCTTTCTTTTCTCACAAATAATTTTCTAGTCATGGTACATTTTATTGTACCCCGAATGTACAGTGTATCTTGGGTATTGAGTCCCTCAATAATAACTCGTCCTAACCCATTTTTATATAGTATACATATGCAGATACTTATTCGAAAATACCACGATCAATAGTCATATCCTTTTTATTTACTAGCTAAGACCTCATCTCGATATTTACATAATCGTCATCTTCATATTGAGTGGCCTTTATGTGCCCTACTAGTGAAGATTTGACTTTAACACAATTCAACAATATATCTACATTCTCCATACTAAATTTGATACATGTACCCTTTAGTCTCTGCATATTTTTAGCCAAAGGTCCTTTTGGTAGAACTATATGTGCCAAGCTGCCCATAGATTTTCTGCTCACTGCATCAGCCACAATATTGGCCTTTCCATAGTGATACCCAATGGAATAATTATGGTCCTCAAGGATTTTCATCCACCAACACTATCGAAGATTCAAATTTCTCTGCTAGAAAATCTAAGTTATTGTCGCTAGTATGAATCTCAAAAGTTTCGCCTTATAAGTAAGGCAGCCAAACCTTCAGAGCATCAACCATTGCGGCTAACTCCTAAATATGAATAGGATAGTTTTGCTCGTGCCTTTTTTTAGTCACAAGAGAATAAGATATAATGCGATCATTTTGCATAAGAACACATCCTAATCTCACGCTCAAAGCATTACCGAATATCGTGAGTCCTTTAGAACTTGATAGAAAGGCTAATTCAAGAGGGGAGGTCTAACATTGGTTTTAGCTTCTGAAAGTCCTCTCACATTCCTTTATTTGCTGGAATCTTTCACTTCAAAGTGTTAACTTGGTTAGTGGCGCTGCTATTTTAGAAAGGAAAAATCGTGCACGAAGTGTCTGCAATAGCCTTCCAAGTCCAAGAAGTTGTGAATCTCTGTAAGATTAGTAGTGTAACAACCCGACCTGTCGTTTTGAGCTCTAGCATGTCGTTTAGCGGTTTGAAGTCGTAAGCAGCTTCGTTTCAGGTATTATGACCCGTGGGCGTAGTGGGAATTGAATTCCTAGAAGTTTAGAATTTATTTGAAAAGAAAATTCTCATTTCAGAAGCCTTAAGTTGGAAAAATCAGCTAAGATTGGAATTTTGAGTAAACGAACTCCGAATCATGATTTGAAGGTTCCAGCAGGTTTGTATGATGATTTCGGTCTTGGATGTATGTCCGGCTCGGGGTTTGGATATCCCGAGTGTGCTTCAGCGTATATTGTGGAAGTTAGCATTTTAGAAGGATTTCATGAATTTGGGCTTGAACTGCATATCAGTGAGGGTGATGTCCGTTTGGGATTCTAATTCTGGGAATATCTCCGTATGGTCATTCTGGAGTTGGGAGCACGATCGGAAGTAAATTTGGATGTCTGTAGGTCATTTTGAAGTCATTTGGCTAAAGATGGGAATTTGAAGGATTTTGAGAAATCCGACCAGAAGTGGAAGTTTTGATATCGAGGTCGGAATGCGATTTTGGAAGTTGGAGTAGGTCTATAATGCTGAATGTGACTTGTGTGAAAAAATTTGATGTCAATCGGGTGTGATTTGATAGGTCTCGACGTCAGATGTAGAAGTTTTAAATTCTAAGTCCTTAAAGAATTGGATTTGAGTGTGGTTCATGATTTCTGCATTTTTTGATGTGATTTGAGGGCTCAAGCAAGTGCGTGTCATGTTTTGGGACATGTTGGTGTGATTGGACGGGGTCTCGGGGGCCTCGGGTGGATTCCGGGTGGTTAACAGATCAAGTTAAAGTTGGAAAAATTGTTGAATCTTGATGTCATCTGGTGTAATCGCACGTGCGAGGCTTTGACCGCAGTTGCGGCTAAGGGCGCTGCAGGAGCGAGATTGGTGTTGGAGCTAAGGAGGCCGCAGGTGCGGAAGAAAGGTCCCACCTGCGGAATCGCAGGTGCGAAGAGGGGATCGAAGGAGCGGAAATTTTCTAGGTCAAGTCAGAGCCGCACCTGCGATGGAATTTCCACAGGTGCGGAGCCGCAGGAGCAGCCATTGGATCGCAGGTGCGAAAGATGCCTGGGCAGAATGTTTTAAAGACGGGTTTATGTCATTTCTCACCCATTTTTCATATTCATGGGCGATTTTTGGAGAGAATTTCAAGGAGGATTCTCGTCAGGCATCAAGGTAAGTAAACTTATTCCGTTTGTTAGATGAATACAAGATATTATGCGTGGATTAGACATGGAAATTGGTAGGAATTTGGGAAATTTTTGAAGAAACCTATAAAATCTCAATTTAGAAATTTAGCCACTAACTTGAGTATGGAATGTAGAGTAAATTGCATCATTGAACTAGTAGGGCTATGGGTAGAATGTATCTTCGAGAATTTCAGATTTCCGGGCAAGTGGGCCCGAGGGCATTTTGGTTTTTTCTCCGAGCGGGGTTGGGAAAGTATATAATCTGAATTTGTTGTGAGTATTAGGATGAATTTTCATTGCTTTGGCATTATGTGGTAGTTTCGGAGCGTTGTGCGTCCGTTGGAGTCATCTGAGGGGCTTGGAAGCCGGTGTAGGAATTTCGGAGCAAGGTAAGTTTCCTTTCTAACTTTGTGAGGGATAATCGTCCCCCTAGGTGAATTAATTCAATATATGCTATTATCTTAGGGGGATACGTACGCACGAGGTGATGGGAGTCTGTGCATAGCTACTACTATTCCATGTCCGGGTAGCCTAGGACTCACTAGCATGCCTTACCTGTTATACCTGTGATCTTGTCTGTGATGTTAGACTGCTAATATAATCGAAATTGTGATTTAATGACTAAGGAAGATTAGGTTTATTTTCTAAATCATCTAAAAGGAGAATTTATTTCCTTCGCGGGCAATTGTATTTCCGAATAAGGTTGTGTTATTAAACGCTATATAAAACTCGGCAAATGAATTTTGAAAAAGGGATTTAAATCCTATTTGTGGTTTTTAAAACAGAAATCGGTCATTTACTTGAGTATTTGTGTTTCCGACGTATTCGAGGTGGATTTTTGATTGTGCATGTCTGCTTGTGATCGCTTTGCAATTTACATTCCGCGAGCGAAGTATTATTTCCCCTACTCTCATGGGAGCGGGCCGTACGCCACGGTGGATTTAGAATGCACTTTTGGTACGGGCCGTTCGATCCTCGACAGTGCATAGATATGATTATTATATTGAAAGGTGAACTTATGGGACGGGCCGTTCGATCCTCGACAGTGCACAGAGAGGATTATTATATTGATAGATGCACTTTTGGTACGGGTCGTTCAATCCTCGGCAGTGCATAGACATGAGTATTTTATTGAGAGATGCACTTGTGGTACGGGTCGTTCGATCCTCAGCAGTGCACAGAGTGATTATTATGACGGCTCAGGCCGGTTGTTCTTATCCCGTATGCGCATGTTAAACTGTTAAAAGTTTTCTACATGATTTTGAAGTCATAAGATATTTGGGAGAAAATAAAGAGGCAATTGTTCATTTAAGATATTTGGAAAATAATGAGAAATTGGTATTTGTTGTTTATTTCCAGTATTTACTTGGAGTTCAGTGCCTTACATACATGCTGCTTTACTGCCTTTACATGCTTATCATGTTCATTTTACACTGTTAAATAAATTGTTGTCCCTTAGTGAATGTCTAATTCGACCTCTCATCACTACCTCTCTGAGGTTAGGCGGGCGACTTACTGAGTACACGTTGTTTTGTACTCATGCTACACTTGTTGTGCATTTTTATTGCACAGGTACTTTCATAGCAATGTGGAGGATTTGGAGAATTAGGCGAGCTGCATCATCCGGAGGCGATCCGCAGCTGACAGAGTCTCTTTCGTACTATACCTATTTCATTTAAATTTCCTTGTCCAGTTGTATTTCGGAAAGGCTTGTGATGATTGTTGAATTCTTAGAAATTTCTCATGTACTTGTGACACCGGCTCTGGGATATGTATTGGGATATAATTGATTAAGTGTAATCTTTAAATCATTGTTTTAATTAACAGACTATTATTTGGTTATTATGTAATGAAGTGAAAGGAAGTATTTTCATAAATGTTTAAAAATGGAAAGTTATTTGAATTAATTAATGTTTTGGCTTGCCTGGCCTTGATGTACGGTTCCATCACGACCTTAGGGATTTTGGGTCGTGACGAATAGGTCTTGATTACTTTTTTTTCTAACTTCTTATGTCCTTTTGACCACCATAATTCCATCTCCAGATACTTCATGCCCAAGAAATGCTACTGAGTTTAGCCAAAATTCTCATTTGGAGAACTTAGAATAGAGCCGATATTCTTGTAACGTTGCAATGCAATTCTCAAATGATCTTCATATTCTTCTTGGCTACGAGAATATAGTAGAATATCATCAATAAACTCTATGATTAATCTGTCCAAAATAACATGAACAACCTATTCATTAAGTTCAAGAATGCAGCTGGAGCATTGGTAAGTCCAAAAGGAATTGCAAGGAACTCATGATACCGTTCCGAGTTCGGACTATTGTCTTAGAAATATCTCCCTCTTGGATTCTAAGCAACTGATTGAGAAAGTCGGTTATAGGAGGCAATGTATACTTATTGTGCATTATTACCTTATTAAAACTGTTTTTAGTCATTGCACATCCTTAAAGACCCGCGTTTCTTTTCACAAATACATCTGATGCACTCCATGAAAATATACTCGGTCAAATATACTATTATCTAGTAGTCTTGCAATTTTTCTTTTCTTCCTATAGCTCTTTCAAGCTCCATTCGTGTCATAAGGTATGGGGGTTTCTATATAGGTTAAACGTCGGGTGTCAAATAAACTTTCTTTTTTCATATTGGAAGTAGTCATATTAAATCTTCAGAAAATACATCAAAAAATTATCTTGCTATTCGTACCTTTTCCCAACTAGGTGTCTTGTCCCTTATGGCTCTTATCGTAGCTAAGAGAACCCCAACAATTATTCTTTAGTAACATTGAGCCTTTATATATAATATAACCTTATCTATCTTTGCAACTTGCTCCTCTTACAATAAAAACTAGGTTAATTTTGATAATTGAAACTCAAAAACCTTTGTATGGAATTCAAGGTGGCATAACAAGAAGTTAATTAATCCATGTCTATTGGCATGTAAAAGTAGACCATATAAAGTAATATCAAGCCACCAAGGGTAAGTTTATGCTCAACAAGCTTGTTAAACATGTCCGGTTACCTCAGATTCTAAAACATGACCAATAATCCAAATAATTTATTCAGCACCTCACTGTCCTTGTTTCTAATTGTTTGAATCGCATTAAAATGCTCGTCGAAGGAATTCTCCAGTCTTGTGCTTTGCCTTTATAGCTTTTATTGCATTCCTATCACGTCATGTTTTCAGTCTTTCTAGCAAAAAACTAACATAAATATGTCATAATATTCATATATAAAGTTACTGCCTTGTTTAAAAAACTAAGAAACTCTTAGACAAGCCTCTAAACTTGAGGAGATGTGTATCTAGCTAGCTGAGAAAGTCTAATGCCATATATTAGTACATATGTTGTCTGAACTCATTTTCTACCTAGTAGATTCACGCTATCGACTTTCAAAAAAAAGGTGATTCATAAATATTTTAGTAAACTTGTTCCCCAGTTAGTTGTGTATTCCTACCGATGTAACTAAAAATATATAACATACCATAAATTAACCATGTTCTTCAGTCTATAAGTTGTTAGCACCGCTGTAACGACCCGGCCGATCGTTCCGAGAGTTTAGCCCCGTTTTACTTTTGCTTCATTATATGTGGTTCAGCTTCATTTATGTGTGTTGGGTCGGTTGGTTCGGGTTCGGAGTGGTCGTGGTCGTGGTGAGAAATGAGACACTTAGTCTCTTAACTTGGTTTCATAGTGGAAAAGTCAACCGACTTATTAGTAAACAACCTCGGAATGCGGCTCGGATAGCTTTGTTAGGAAATTTGGGATTTAGGAGTGTGTTCGGAATGTAGTTTTGATGTCCGGAGTAGAATTAGGCTTGAATTAGCGAAAATTAGTTTTTGGCGATTTCTGGTCGGCAGTGGAAAACAGGCTATCGGGGTCGAAATAAAATTACAAAAGTTGGAACAGGTTTGTAATGTCATTTTGGATAGGTATGCAAATTTTCAGGTCAATCGGATGTGTTTTGGTTGGTTTCGGCATCATTGGCGAAATTTAGAAGTTTCAAAGTTCATAGGCTTGAATTTGATGTAATTTTGGTGTTTTTGCATTGTTTTTGGTATTTTGAAGGATCGATTAAGTTTTAATGATGTTATGGGGTGTGTTGGTTGGATTGGTTGAGGTCCTAGGGGCCTTGGGTGTGTTTCGGGTAGTTAACGGAGTGTGTTTTGCCTTAAAAGGGTTGTTGTGGCTGCTGTATTTTCTTGGTCTGGTTTCCTTGTATGCGATAGAAATGGTGAGGCTGCGATCGCATATGTTTGTTGGTGAGGCAGCAAAAATTGTGTTATGCAATCGCAATGTATGGTCCGCTGATTGGGTAGTGGGAGGAGACAGAATAGTGCGGTCGCGTGAGGCTTGTTGCGATTGCATAGTGTGGGCGCGTGTGGCAGTGAGGTGATGAAATTGCTCTATGCGATTGCAAAGAGCTGGTCACGATCGCATTGCTTTGAGGAGTTGTCTTCCGCAATCACATAGGTTTTTCTGCGATCGGATAGGGTTAGTTTGGTTGGGCAGCATTTTGTTCTTCGTGATCGTGTTCCTTTTTCCGCGATCGCACTGAGTAAAAGTCTGGGAAGACAGTTTAAGTTCTAATTTCGGGGGTTCTTGGCCATAACTCATTTTGCCATTTGAGAGCTCGGGGAAGGATATTTTGGACGAGATTTTCAGTGGAACTCTTATGGTAACTGTTCTTCAATCATTTTTTGTTTAATTTCATGAATTTGTCTTGATTTTCACCATGCAATTTGAGGAATTAGTAGAGAATTTGGGAAAAATGGGTGGAAAATTTTGGAAATTTCTTTTGGTAAATTGAATGGGCAATTGTGGTTCGATTTTGATGTTCTTAGTATGTACGGACTCGTGGGAGGATAAGGGTTCTTATGATGTAATTTTTATCGGATTCCTAGACGTGGGTCCGGGGCTCGGGTTTGGCTGAATTTTGAGATTTTTGTATAAATTGATAGTTTTTGATTAGGTTGTGTTCCTTTAGCGTCTATTGATGATGTGAATCTGGTTTTGGTTAGATTCGGAGCAATCGGGAGCCAATTTGAGGGGCAAGAGCATCGCGGATTAGTGTTGTGGCCCGATATATGTAAGTAATGGCTACAAATCTTGTCATAAGGGTATCAAACCCCGGACTTCGTGTTTCTCACTGTTCTTAGAATGGCGCACATATCGGATGATTAGTATGTGGTGCGCACTAATTTTTGGATTTGACTTGGTCCTCTCCGCGACAACTATTGAGTTGCGTATTTTACTCTAAATCATATGTTAATTTGTGTTTTTAAGACTATTGCTATATTTGGGCTATAAGCCGTGTTTGAGGCCTCGTGTTGACTTGTTTAGACCCCTTGGGTGCTTTTTACTGCTATTTCCTCACTGTTGATTTATGATTTACACTCATTCATATTGTGCTTGCTGTTTTTGAAACTCAGCCTTGTTGACACTATTTTAAGATATAAAAATGATGTTCTGGGTCGAGTACCCCATTTTTACTGATACGCTCGAGGGGCTTTTGAAAGGTTTTGACTGAGTGAGACCGAGGGCCTGATTTGTGAGGATATGATACGCCACGAGGTGGCTTTATATTAGCGCTTGGGTTGAACGAGCCCCTCCGGAGTCTGTACACAACCCAGTGAGTGCAGGTACCTACTAAGGGTGAGTGCCGAGTGATTGGGAGGCATGAGCGACTGTGAGGTATGCCCGAGGGGCTGACTATGGGTGACTGTGAGGTATGTCGACGGGCTGATTATGAGTGACTGTAAGACATGCCCGAGGGGCAGTTTTTGATACATGTTTTTGCCCGAGGGGCTACTTATGATTTTACCACTTTCACTCTGAACTTATAAAATATGTTTTCCCGAGGGGCCTTTTATGATTTTCAGCATTTTTACACTAAACTTTTTTGAAAGTTATGTTGAAACTATTGGCAAATATATTTCCAAATGATTTTTACTGAAATCGTCTTTTAAGCGTAATGATTTAACGTGTACATTGTTGGAAAGAAAGGTTGTGCTTATTGTGAATTGATGAATTGATTTTTATGTTTTTCTTTCTACTCAGACCTGATTTATTTTCATTACTACTGAGTTGGCGTACTCACATTAATCCCTACACTTTGTGTGCAGATCCAGGTGTTAGGGCTGGGTGAGCTGTGTATCTGTTCCAGATATTTCTCGGAGGTTTGCGAGGTAGTTGCACGCGTCCGCAGTCCTGCTTACTATTATACAGTTTATTCTTTCTTTTAATTGTATATTTTATGTAGATTCTCATGACCAGTCACTCCGGGATCTCGGGGGTTATATTTAATATTCGGTATAACTTTAACTGTTTTAAAAATATTTAAAGGAAACCTTTTGGGTTATCAGTTTAGTAAAGATTTAAATGGAAGCTTATTATGATTTGAGTGTAGTTTTGGCTGGCCTAGTTCCACGATAGGCGCCATCACGAATGGCTTAGATTTGGGGTCATGACAAGTTGGTATCAGAGCGCTAGGTTACATAGGACTCATCGGTCATGAGCAGGTTTAGTAGAGTCTTGCAAATCGGTACGGAAACGGCTGTACTTATCTTCGAGAGGCTGCAGAACCCTTAAGAAATCTCACATTCTTGAATTCTTATCGTGCGAATCCATTTTATTCAGCCAAGAGAATAACTCTTGAATTCCTTCCATGTACTCGAACGCACACGAGAGCGCTTGGTATCAGTTGTGCATCGACGACTTGTGACTTCCATGGATGAGATGTGATATTGGCATGTTGGTAATGGGCCAGTCTGGAGGACTTGAGGTCGGATTCAATATGTGGCTTGAGTGCTGAGATTTCGTTGTGTGGGCACATGTATTTGGGGACTTATATGTCCGTTGATGTCCTTATTGAAGGGACTTTGTGACTTGATTCCTATGTGGTGAGTGAGATTTGATGGTTAGATGTGTTCAAACTGTGATTTGTGACAAAAAGGTTGGCTAGAAATGTGGCAAGATTTATTGAGTGTTTGATTTCTGTCTTGGTTTGGTATATGGCTTTGAGTTGTGAGTGTATTGGAAGACCTCTCATGATGTCTAGTTGTGGATTGAAGCGGATCCTTCTGTCATGTTATGAGTTTCTGCTAACCTCATTTGGGCTGATCATTGCCCCAGTAGCATTCATGAATCTGATTAGCGATGTATTCCAGGCGTATTAGCACTCCTTGTTATTGTATTCATGGATGGAGTCCTCGCATATACGCGTAGCCAGGAGTAGCATACTCAGTATTTCAGGATGGCATTATAAGGATTCAGGGAGGAAAGGCTCTAAGCAAAGTTCTCCGAGTGTGAATCTTAACTCAGTTCCATAGCATTCTTAGGACACGTGGTGTCCAGTGAGGGTATCCATGTGGTCAGACGTGTGTCGGTAGAGCTTCCAGAAGCTCAAGATTCCTTTGACCACCGCTCTAGTGTTAGTTCTGCCATCGACTTCAGAATCTTACTGCATATTGTGATTCCTCGAGGGTAGGCGTTGTTTGTGTTTAGATGCAGAAAGGTGTAGTGGTTGCGTGATAGTTATGGTCTTCAGAAGTGTATAGAGAGATATTACTTGAGGCTAAGCGGGCAGGGGTATCTCCTGCGGGTTGTCCTGGGGTGTATGATCCTTATGATGTTCTGTAGTAAGTTCTCTTGTACAAGTAAATGATATATGTTGTAATTTGAGTTTAGATCGCTTGTGGAAGTTGGCATGACTATTACAATGGTGAATGCGAGATTTTCCAGATGACTTGAGCTGTTAGACGGGTTGCGTTATTATGGGTGTTGTGAGTTATTGGTTGTCTTGGTCATTGGCTTTGCGCCAAGTGGGGGGGAGTCTGTTGATGATAAGTTGATTACACAATTTTATGTGTATTGGTTTCAGTTCGAGGTATATTGGTAAATCAGTTATGACCTGTAGGTGTGGTGTCTGGGAGTGACTCGAGTAATGAAAATTCTTCGATACAAGTTGTAATGTACTCTATGGGTAAATTAATTCTATGGAATGATTGAGAGGTAATTGTAAAAGGTGTAGCATGTGCAGTGTATGAATTTGCGTGTGGCTTCAAGTGAGTGGAATACTTTCCTAGTATGTTAGTGTGCAAACGGGTCGGGTAGATCCTGCCTAATTGGTCAGTGTGATTGAGATTTACGTTAGAGGGTGTCAAGACTCGTGGCATTTCTACATCATCATGGATTCTACATATCAGTATTAGGAAGGGGAAGGTTATGGCTTTAGATTCGCGAGAAGTCTCTTCAGTGTACGCATTTTGGATGTGGTGCTTTTGGGGATATTTGAGAGAGTATTTAGCGGCTTACAAGCTTTAGACGGTACAATTTTATGCATGGGACTCATGTGGCGATTCTAGGCTGAGAATTGTGGTATTACGGCAAGGAGGAGTATCAATTTGAAGGTAAATCAGAAGAAACTGGGGTAAGTAGGACAACTTGGCAGTAGGTCGGATCGGCATGGTAAGGGATGCGATTAGTTCTTTGGGTATTCATGTGGCAATGAGTTTTTACAGTTGTTTCTTAGCAATGCTCTTGGATTTTGGTGGCCTGCGTAGCTTGGTTGAGATAGAAGGTTTCAGTCCTGACAGTTTGGTGTTGTACCAATGGGATTTCGGATAGTTCCTGATGGGTTCTACCACGGTTAAAGATGCATATTTTCTACTGGCGTGAGGTGCAAGTGATGTACAGTGATTTTACTTCTAAATGGGATCAAATAGAAAGTTCTTGGCTAGTTGGGTACATAGTAGCTTGTGGCTCGGAAGGGATAAGGAAGTTCTCATATTTATCATAGAATGGCGTGGTATATGATATATGTGTGTAGGGTTGGGATTTGCATGTGTGAGGTCACGGTTCAAATCTAGAAGGAAGGTCATAAATACTTGGGCATCATGGATAGTTTCATATGACTAAGTAAATGATATCACTACTTGTTGCAGCTTAATGACGGTATACATTCTAGAAAGAGCAATGTGTTTGAGTTAAGGGTACTTCATTGGTATCACGACGCTCTCTTGTTGGATCGACTGTTAATATTCAAGGTTGCTTGGTGACACAGAAGAATTATAGGGGTATCCATCGTGGAATGGTTGAGTATTAGGGATGTGTTATGTATTCGAGTGGTGGAGTTGAGATCAAATATAGTAATCCATGCACTTCATGGACTTCGAGACTGAGAGTTCTCATAAACATGTTATTTTGTGGTGGTGAACGGTGAAGATGCGAGCAGAGCTAGTCGGATGTTAGTATGTACCATGATTCCGTCATTCTGAACTTTTTGGTAAGTTATCTATCTTTTGTGGGTGACCAAAGTTAATTTAGGGATATTGGCAGGCTAATATGGGTGTGTGTTCTGCACCGGGTCGAAATTGTTGGCTCCAAATTTCTATTATTCAGGAATGTACCATTCTACTGTGATTGAGTTTATTCATGTTCTGGACTGATCTATGAGTTACCCTTCGGTGTTGTAAGGAGTTGTGATTATTGGTTATATGCACATATGGTGCGGTTCTAATTGGGCTTTATAGATAGATTTAAGTAAGGTAAGTAATTGGGTGTTGCGGGATTGAGACGTGTTGGCTATGTACCTTCTGATTCGTGTGGCATGGTATCGTCCGGTTTCCCCGTGGTTATGGAAATGCACTTTGAGTACTTGATGTCGAATTTCGAATGGTTATTGATTTTGGGCAAGCTGTCTTGAAATAATTCATGTGGACCAGCGTTTGGATGAGATCGCGTAGCATAACAGGGTTATGTAGGGGTATGATATTTGTTATTGGATTCGTGTGTTTTGATTTTTCACAATGTGTGCCAGGATTTTAGCATGATGTTTTGATGGTAATTTTTAATGGCGGGATGGTCCTCTCATGTGAATCTTTTATATAATTTGATTACATTGGGATGTTGCTATTGGGTGCACGAGTTGCACAGGTTATGGCTTCTAATTGTATCGATGTGCCATGCCAGCAGAGTGATCATGTTGGATGAAAAGAGTTCATTGGACCTAGAATGAATATTTTAGAATATTCTACAGCATAGTTGGAAGGATAAATATCGGGAGTCGGCTTAGAAATCTGCTATAATTCCTGTGTGGGAAGGGGGAGCTTCATGTCTGACTGATAGGACGAATGGTTGCTAGTTTCTACGTGTTTATTTCCTCATCGGCAGTATATGAAAGTGTTAGAGTGAGGCTTTTCTTGATAAGAGGTTATGTACTGGTATTGGGTTGTTCTGAGCAGCAATTGTGATTAGGAGTTATCGTTCTGGGTGTTTGAGTCATGCGGTGTATTATGTGATTTCATCTGGGGTGCGTATATGGCTTGATTCAGCATGTTCAGACTTGTTCAGTTTATAGTTATGGAATTTTGATCTTGTATATTATTTCAGAAGTGGGATTTTTGTTCTAAGGTTTATGGATCAGGATTGGATTTTGAAATTTCAACGGTGTTGTACTATCGGACCTATATAGGATAGGGTGATGTGGGATCACCCCCGGGTATGTGCATGGTAGGCTACGTGGCAGTTTGATGGTGTTGGAGAACAACTCTTAGCTCGTTCGAGGATGAACGTATGTTTAAGTCGGGGGGATGTAACGACCCGGCCGGTCGTTCCGAGAGTTTAGCCCCGTTTTCCCCATTTCCGCTTCATTATATGTGGTTCAGCTTCATTTATGTCTGTTGGGTTGGTTCGTTCAGCTTCAGAGTGGTCGTGGTGAGAAATGAGACACTTGGTCTCTTAACTTGGTTCCATAGTGGAAAAGTCAATCGGATGTTGACTTAATGGTAAACAACCTCGGAATGTGGATTTTATGGCTCGGATAGCTTCGTTAGATGATTTGGGATGTGTGCTCGGAATGTAGTTTTGATGTCCGTAGTAGAATTAGGCTTGAATTGGCGAAAGTTAATTTTTGGCGATTTCTGGTCGGCAGTGGAAAATAGGCTATCGGGGTTGGAATGGAATTCCGAAAGTTGGAACAGATTTGTAATGTAATTTTGGATATGTGTGCAAATTTTCAGGTCAATCGGATGTGTTTTGGTTGGTGTCAGTATCATTGGCAAAATTTAGAAGTTTCAAAGATCATAGGCTTGAATTTAATGTAATTTTTGTGTTTTTCCATTGTTTTTGGTATTTCGAAGGCTCGACTAAGTTTGAATGATGTTATGGGGTGTGTTGGTAGGATTGGTTGAGGTCCCGAGGGCCTCGGGTGTGTTTCGGGTTGTTAACAGAGTGTGTTTGGCCTTAAAAGGACTGTTGTGGCTGCTGTATTTTCTTAGTCTTGTTTCCTTGTATGCGATCACATAGGTTTGTTGGTGAGGCAGAAAAAATTGTGTTATGCGATCTCAATGTATGGTCCGCGATCGCGTAGTGGGAGGATGCAGAACATTGTGGTCCGCGTGAGGCTTGTTGCAATCGCACAGTGTGGGCGTGTGTGGCAGTGAGGTGATGGAATTGCTCTATACGATCGCATAGAGCTGGTCGCGATCACATTGCTTTGAGGAGTTTTCTTCCGCCTTGCATAGGTATTTCTGTGATCACATAGGGTTAGTTCCGTTGGGCAGCATTTTTTTCTTCGTGATCGCGTGCCTTTTTCCTCGATCGCACTGAGTAAAAGTCTGGGAAGACAGCTTAAGTTCTAATTTCGGGGGTTTCTATCCATAACTCATTTTGCCATTTGAGAGCTCGGGGGAAGGAGATTTTGGACGATATTTTCATTGGGACTCTTGTGGTAACTGTTCTTCAATCATTTTTGGTTTAATTTCATGAATTTGTCTTGATTTTCACCATGCAATTTGAGGAATTAGTAGAGAATTAGGGAAAAATGGGTGGAAAATTTTTGAACTTTATTTTGGTAATTTGAGTGCACAATTGTGGTCTGATTTTGATGTTCTTGGTATGTACGGACTCGTGGGAGGATAAGGTTTCTTGTGATGTAATTTTTATCGAATTCTGAGACGTGTGCCCGGGGCTCGGGTTTGGCCAATTTGAGGGGCAAGAGCATTGCAAATTAGTATTGTGGCCCGGTAGAGGTATGTAATGGCTATAAATCTTGTCATGAGGGTATGAAACCCCGGACTTTGTATTTCTCACTGTTTTTAGAATGGCGCACATGTCAGATGACGAGTATGTGGCGCGCACTGATTTTTGGATTGGACTTGGTCCTCTCCGTGACAACTATTGAGTTGCGTATTTTACTCTAAATCATATGTTAAATTGTGTTCTAAAGACTATTGATAAATTTGGGCTATAAGTTGTGTTTGGGGCCTCGTGCGGACTTCTTTAGACCCCTTAGGGTGCTTTTTACTGCTATTTCCTCACTGTTGATTTATAATTTATACCCAGTCATATTGTGCTTACTGTTTTCGAAACTCAGCCCTGTTAACACTATTTTAAGATATAAAAATGATGTTTTGAGTCGAGTACCCCATTTTTACTAATACACCCGAGGGGCTTTTGAGAGGTTCTGACTGAGTGAGATCGAGGGCCTGATTTGTGAAGATATGATACGCCACGAGGTGGCTTGATATTAGCGCATGGGCTGAAGGAGCCCCTCCGCAGTCTGTACACACCCCCAGTGAGCATAGGTACCTACTGAGTGCGAGTGGCGAGTGCCGAATGCCGAGTGACGAGTGATTGGGAGGCATGAGTGACTGTGAGGTAGGCCCGAGGGGCTGATTATGAGTGACTGTGAGGTATGCCTGAGGGGCTGATTATGAGTGATGTGAGGCATGCCCGAAGGGCAGTTTCTGATACATGTTTTTGCCCGAGCGGCTACTTATTATTTTACCACTTTCACTCTAAACTTATGAAATATGTTTTACCCGAGGGGCCTTTTTATGTTTTTCAGCATTTTTACACTAAATGTTTTTGAAAGTTATGTTGAAACTATTGGAAAATATATTTCCAAATGATTTTTACTGAAATCGGCTTTTAAGCGTGATAATTTAACGTATACATTGTTTGAAAGAAAGGTTGTGCTTATTGTGAATTGATGAATTGATTTTTATGTGTTTCTTGCTGCTCAGACCTGATTAATTTCCATTACTACTGAGTTGGCATACTCACATTATTCCCTGCACCTTGTGTGCAGATCCAGGTGTTAGGGCAGGGTGAGTTGTGTATCTGTTCCAGAGATTTCTCAGAGGTTTGCGAGGTAGCTGCACGCGTCCGCAGTCCTTCTCTCTCCTGCTTACTCTTATAGAGTTTATTCTTTCTTTTAATTGTATATTTTATGTAGATGCTCATGACCAGTGACTCCGGGATCTCAGTGGTTGTGTTTAATATTCGATATAACTTTAACTGTTTTTAAAAAGTTTAAAGGAAACCTTTATAGGTTATCAGTTTAGTAAAGATGTAAATGGAAGATTATTATGATTTGAGTGTAGTTTTGGCTGGCCTAGTTCCACGATAGGCGCCATCACAACTGGGTTAGATTTGGGGTCGTGACAACCGCCCACCTGTCGCTAGAACATCCTAGAGTCCATAATGCTTTAAGTTTTCCATTAAGACATCTGAGGATTCTTCGAACGATTAGAAATGGTAAATTTGGTAGTTTCAACTTTAGGAATTATATTAAGAATAGTTCTCTCTTCTCAGTAATCTTGGTTAGTTTAGTTGCCTTAGGCCTTTAAATCCCAATTTTTCTTTCTCATTCTTCTCTTGTCTATTCATCATATCCATCAAGATCTCAATTTTCCTTTTTTATCGAGGTAAATACCTTTGTGAAAACACTCTCTTATTGTTATAGTGGTGGACTAGTGGTAATTCAGGAATGAACTTTATTACACATCTTAGTGGTATGAAAGTCCCTCATTATGGTACAACAACACTTTTTATTCGCAATTCTACTACTATTGCTTCCCTTTTCTAGGAGACAGTTGTGTGCCTAGTGACAATACTTGTGTCTTTGAACCTCTAGCCAAATTCTATTAATGGATGATTGGTCCAAGTGAAGCAGGAACAAAATGAAAGGTGATATATTTGGTTAAATACAATCGTCATGCACGTATAGAGGAACAAGAAAGAAAGACAAGACACATCCTATCATGCCCTCGCAGAATCACGATTATGGGAATGGCCGGCTACATAACCATAATTGAGATTCTACTGCCGATGTGTGCTCCATTAGTCACATGAATAACCTAGTCTCTGATACCAACTTTGTACGACCCAATTTAGGATCATGACCGGCGCCTAAGAGCAAGTACCCCCAAGTAAGCCTCATCGGTACTTTACAGACAATCGAACAGAGTTTCCCCTATTTTAGGACTATCCAAACATAATTTCCTATCTCAAAATCAAGAACCAACCATCCTAATATCAAACCAACCAACCAACAACTTATCAATTAACCAAAACAAGTCTCCACCATTAATAATCAACCCACTAACAACCAGAAATCCTAATTGATCTCCAAATTTGATAAGAAAGTGCAATACTCATCATAAGTCTATAATAATGAATAATACTCATGACACTAAAAGAATGACTATGGAACGACTCTAAGATTTTCAAATAAATGGACAATAACAAATAAATAAAAGAAATCTTTGCCCACACGAATAAATGTGGGGCTCACCAGGAACTTTCAACTCGTGCACTCTAACCCTTGAAATACTCGTTTGTGTTACATGTTGTCTCTATAAAAAAAATAGCGGGGAATGAATCGCTAGCTCAGTAAGTAATAACACTTAACCACAACCATTTTTATTGGGGACAAGTCAGAAAACATACTAGTATCTCAAATAGAAAATAACATAAAATAAGACCTTTCAGAAACAATAAATAATTTTCAGTCTCATCATGCTTTTCTTGTAGTATAATAAAGTTAACAAATCAGTAATAAGCTCGGTAACCACTGTATAATATCAATATTCACATTTGGGAGGTTTCAATGAATGGATCATGTAATCAATATAACTGAGGACTTCTTCGCAAGAAGTCAAATATAACGGTAGTCCCTACTCAAGTGAAATCGGTAACGGTATGCTAGTTCTACCTTCCCACTAGAGAGGGATGTAACGTTAATCGGTAATTACAAGATGCACTGGGTCTAACGAATCCCCCGTTAGCTACGGGATCCTTCAATGTCTACTCCCATTTATACTTGTCTCAGTAATCCGTATATACTCGTCAAAAATATTTTAAAACAATATAGGGCATTTCGGTTCTTATCAAATCATATAATTTTAATTCGATAACAGTAAATTCAAGTAAAGGTAAAACAGATATAGTGACAACGGAAATATTTTAAAACCACGGTAATCATCTCAAATAACTACTTCGGTATCATTTCGAGTAAAAGACTTGTCCCACATGCAACTCAAAATAATCGGTAACATATTCACATTAAAAACCATGTGTAAATCATGCAAGTTATGAAAACACAAATTGCGGTAAGATTACTCCTCACAGTACTCGTGGTGCAATACCAAACACCTCAAACAATCTGTATGACTTCGTATCGATCGAAGTGCTTAATTCGTGTGAAATTTATAAATCAATATAAGTTTATGTTACCATCTACTAACCGCGGAATTCAGTAAATTTAAGTGATAGCGAGTTACAATTTCGATTACCCATGTGTCGGTGTTACTCAAAATACCATCTGTTAGACTACCTATAATTCTATCAAAACTAAATCTTAATAGCTTTTTTTTTAATTCCAGGTTCATGGTTATTCATGAACTAGTTTATTTCACCATGAAAATCCATGTTACTGTTATCCAGTAGTTAAATACAAAACAAAATTCTAGTTTTACAATTGAAGAGTTAAACAATATGAAACCAAATTCTTTTTCTTCAAAAAACTTATTTTGTTAGTTCTTGTAGTTTCTTGTTATAATTCTTCGATGCCAAACAGAGTACTTTTACTCAAGAAAATAACTTATGCGTCTTGCTCCTCTTCAAGCATCAATGTCCCAGCTGCTTTTTCAGTTTTTGACTCCAAGTTGCTGTTAAATTTTTCGTTCTCACTTTGTTTACGGATTAGAGTTGTAGATATTTCCCCAATTTTCCAAGGTGTACTATATTTGTTGGTTGGCAAGTCTCCTCTCCAAACTCTTATCAGACCCACGCCACACCTCTGATGGGCTTTGGCCTCTTAAATTGCTTAATCCCTTCTTTTTCATAGGTAAATGATCAATTTGTCCTTGGTTTAAGCTATGGGTTATTACACCGATCCCGCACAATAGTAACAATATTCATTGCAGCGTGCAACCTGATCCCACCTATATTATATCATCCGTCCTTATCGCTCTATATCATATTTTTTCATATCATTTTGTCACGACTCCAAATCCTAACCGGCCGTGATGGCGTATATCGTGGAACTAGGCTAGCCGACTACCGCATGTTCACAATTTCATTTTAAAATCCCATTCAAGTTTCAAGCATTTCATAAAAATATACAGAAAATTTCTTAGTCAATAGGCCAATATTATACAATACTGTCATCTCCAAAACCCGGAGCCAACATGTCATGAGCATCTAGAGAAATAAGCCAAAATAATCTATTATAATATAAAATATTCGAATCAAAGCTAAATACAACAAGAAGGGAAAGCAGAGATGATGTGAACACTGAACAACTATCTCTATATCCCACAATACGGCTCCGCTGCGGAATAAAGTCTAATGCTCGATATCTGCTCCTGAATCTGCACACAGAGTTGCAGGGAGTAACGTGAGTACGAAACTCAGTAGTAATGAAAACAAATCAAGTCTAAGTAGCAAGGAAACACATAAAATCAATGCCATCAAGTCACAATATACACAGCCTTACTTTCCAATAGTATAACATAGATATACGAAATCATCATGCCTTAAAATCAACTTCAGAAAAAGTCCTTTAAAGAATGCACATTTTTAACAACTTTAAAACAAAGGATTTGGTATGCAAATGAATGTAGTAAAATCATAAGTATCCCCTCGAGCAAAAACATGTTTCATAATCAGCACCTCACAATCACTCAGCACCTCACAGTCACTCATCCCTCCCAATCACTCGGCACTCATCACTCGGCACTCGGTGCGCTCTTTAGAGGTGTGTACAGACTCAGGAGGGGCTCCTTTAGCCCAGGCGCTAATAGCACTCAGCACCTTACCATCACTCTTGGCCCTCGGCCACACTCGGTAGAATCACTCAAAAAGCCCCTCGGGCGAATAACTAAAATACAGTACTCGACCAAAAACATCATTTTAATGCTCATGTAGTGTGTAAATCGGGCTAAATTTCAAAAAGCAATATGCATAACGATGCTGAGTAAAATCATCAACAAATAGTGAGGAAGACAGTAGTAAAAAGCCCCAAAGGGGTCTAAACAAATCGGCACGAGGCCCCAAACACGGCTTATAGCCCAAATATTTCACAAATCTTTAGAACGTAATTTAACATAAGGTTTTGAGTAAATATGCAACTCATTAGTTGCCGTGGAGAGGACCTAGTCCAATCAAAAAATCAGTACGCGCCATAAACTCGTCATCCGACTTGTGCACCATTCCAAAATTAGTGAGAAAATATGCAGTCCGGGGTTCCATACCCTCAGGAAAAAATTTATAACCATTACTTACCTCTACCGGACCGCAACACTAGTCCGCAATTCACTTGCCCCTCAAACTGGCTCCTGATTGCTCCGAATCTATCCAAAAACCAGTTTAACATCATCAATATATAACCAAGGAACACAACCTAATCAAAACTATCAAATTAAACAAAAAAATCTCGAAATTCTCCAAACCTGAGCCCCGGGCCCACGTCTCGGAACTCAAAATTTTTTACATCACTAGAAACCTCATCCTCCCACGATTCTACTCATACCAAAATCATCACAATCGGATCACAATTGCCTACCCAAAACCTCAAAAGAATTTCCAAATTCTCCACCCCCTTCTTCCCAAACTTTTCCTACTCAAATCCTTATATTTTCAAGCCTAATCCAAACAAAATAGCATAGGAACGATGTTAGTAGCCAAAGAACTTACCTTTGCTGAAGAATCTTGAGTTTCCCTCTCCAAATCGCCTTCAAAGGCCTCCCCCCGCATGCAAAATGGTGAAAATAAGAGAATTTTCGCGGAGGCCTTTATTTACTATTCTGCCAGTCATTTGCGCTCCTGTGGATCATCAGCCGCACCTGTGGACCCGCACCTGCGGTCCCTGGTGCGCACCTGCGGAAATCTCACTCAACGGACCAATCCCGCAACTGCGGCCACTTCTCCGCACCTACGGCTTCACAGGTGCGGAAAAAATTCGCACCTGCGGAAATTCCACTGCCTAACCTTTTCCGCACCTAATACCTCGACCATCGCACCTGCGACATCGCACCTGCCGCTTCCCGACCGCAGGTGCGGTCAACACCAAAACTTTCATACAAGCAGCTATTGCTGCAAATTCCCAAGTCCAAAAATCCCGCCAACCATCCGAAATCAATCCCGAGCCCCTCGGGGCCCCAACCAAACATACCAACACTCCCCATAGAATTATTCCAACTTAATCGTGCCTTCGAAACACCAAAAACAACACGAAAACACAAAATTTACATCAAATTCAAGCCTATGAACTTTGAAACTTCCAAATTTTGCCAACTATGCCGAAACCAACCAAAACACCTCCGATTGACCTGAAATTTGGCAGACATATCCAAAATGACATTACAAACCTGCTCCAACTTTCGGAATTCCATTCCGACCCCGATAGCCTATTTACCACTGCCGGCCGAAAATTGCCAAAAACTAACTTTCACCAATTCAAGCCTAATTCTACACCGGACATCACAAAAATATTCTGAACACACTCCTAAGTCCCAAATAACCTAACGAAGCTATCCGGGCTATAAAATCTGCATTCCGAGGTCGTTTACCAATAAATCAACTCTCAATTGACTTTATCAACTATTACGCTACTTTAAAAGGTTAAATGCCTAAACTCCCACCATAACCATTCTGGACCCAACACATCAAAAATAGGATAGTGATATATAAAAAAAGCAGATATGGGGGAAACGGGGTAAATCTCACGGAATCACCGGCCGGGTCGTACATCCTCCCTCTCTTAAACAAACGTTCTTCCTCGAACGGGTCTAGAAACATACCTGGATTCTCAAATAAGTGAGGATACTATCCCGCATCTCCCGCTCAGTCTCCCAGGTGGCATCCTCTACCGGTTGCCCTCTCCACTGAACCTTCACGGAAATTATATCCTTGGACCTCAGCTTCCTGACCTGACGACCCAAAATAGCCACTAACTCTACCTCATATGACATATCACTCTCGAGCTGAACCGTGCTGAAGTCCAAACATGGGAAGGGTCACCAACATACTTACGGAGAATCGAAATGTGGAATACTGGGTGAATACTCGATAAGCTGGGAGGCATAGCAAGCCTATAAGCCACCTCCCCAATCCTCCGAAGCACCTCAAATGGCCCAATGAACCTAGGACTCATCTTCACTCTCTTCACAAATCTCATAACACCATTCATGGGTGACACCTTCAGCAACACCTTATCCCCAACCATGAAAGATACATCTCGGACCTTCCGGTCCGCATAACTCTTCTACCTAGACTTCGCCGTGCGAAGCCGCTCCTGAATCAACTTTGCCTTACTCCAAGCATCCTGAACCAAGTCTATGCCCAATAGCTTAGCCTCGTCCGGCTCAAACAAACCAACCGGAGATTTGCACCTCCTACCATATAAAGCCTAATACGGAGCCATCTATATACTCGACTGATAGTTGTTATTATATGCAAACTCCGCTAGTGGCAGAAACTGATCCCATGAACCACCAAAGTCAATCACACAAGCATGCAACATATCCTCCAAAATCTGAATGGTGCGCTTTGATTGCCCATCGGTCTGAGTATGAAACATTGTGCTCAACTCAACCTGGGTATCCAACTCTCTCTGCACGGCCCTCCAAAACTAAGATGTGAACTGAGTGCCTCTATCGGAAATAATAGAAACTGGAACCCCATGCAATCTGACAATCTCCCGGATATAAATCTCAGTTAACCTCTCTGAAGAATAAGTAGTACCAACAGAAATGAAGTGTGCGGACTTGGCCAGCCGATCCACAGTAACCCATATAGCATCAAACCTCCTCGAAGTCTGTGGGAGTCCAACTACGAAGTCCATGGTGATCCGCTCCCACTTCCACTCTGGAATATCAAATCTCTGAAGCAATCCACTAGGTATCTAGTGCTCGTACTTGACCTGCTAACAGTTGAGACACCGAGCCACAAACTTCACAATATCCTTCTTCATTCTCCTCCACCAATAATGCTGCCTCAAATCCTGATACATCTTCGCGACACCCGGGTGGATGGAATACCGCGAACTATGAGCCTATGCTAGAACCAAATCTCGAAGCCCATCTACATTGGGCACGCAAATCCGGCATTGCATCCTCATGGCCCCATCATCACCAATAACCACATCCCTGGAGTCACCGCGACGGACCCTGTCTTGAAGAACAAGCAAATGTGGATCATCATACTGGCGTGCTCTAATCTGATCATAAAGAGAAGACCTGGAGGCTACACAAGCCAACACCCGCGGGGGTTCTGATATATCCAATCTCACCAAATAACCTGCTAAGGCCCGAACACCAAGGGCTATTGGCCTCTCTACTACTGGAAGGTAGGCTAGACTCCCCAAACTCTGTGCTCTGCGACTCAAGGCATCGGCCACTACATTGGCCTTCCCCGGATGATATAAGATAGTGAGGTCATAATCCTTGAGGAGCTCTAACCATATCCCCTAACGAAAATTCAAGTCCTTCTACCTCAGCAGATACTGCAAACTTTGATGATTAGTGAAAATCTCGCACTGCACTCCATACAAATAATGCCGCCAAATCTTCAAGGCATGAACAATGGCAGCTAACTCAAGATCGTGCACTGGATAATTCTTCTCGTGCACCTTCAACTGTCTGGACGTGTAGGCGATCACCCTACCGTCCTGCATCAATACCGCTCCCAAGCCAACTCTAGAAGCATCACAATAAACTGTGTAAGAACCCGAACCAACAGATAAAATTAATACTGGAGCTGTAGTCAATGCCGACTTGAGTTTATGAAATCTCTCCTCGCACTCATTAGACCATCTGAATAGAGCACCCTTCTGGGTCAATCTGGTCAAAGACGAAGCAATAGAAGAGAATCCCTCCACAAAGCGACGGTAATAACCTGCCAAATTAAGGAAACTCCTAATCTCTGTAGCTGAGGACGGTCTGGGCCAACTATGCACTGCCTCAATCTTCTTTGATCAACCTGAATCCCCTCACTAGACACCACGTGCCCCAAAAAAGCTACCGAACCAAGCCAAAACTCACACTTGGAGAATTTCGCATAAAGCTTCTCCTCCCTCAACCTCTGCAACCCAACTCTCAAATATTGAGCATGCTCTTCCTGGCTACGAGAATAAAGCAGGATGTCATTAATGAACACAATGATGAAGGAATCAAGATAAGGCTGAAACACGATGTTCATCAATTGCATGAATGCAGCTGGGGCATTGGTCAGCGCAAACGACATAACCAAGAACTCATAATGACCATATCTGGTCCTGAAAGAAGTCTTCGGAATGTCAGAATCCCGAACCCTCAACTGATGATACCCATATCTCAAATCAATCTTGGAAAACACTCTGGCTCCCTAAAGCTGGTCAAACAAATTTTCAATGCGGGGCAAGGGATACCGGTTCTTCACCGTAACCCTATTCAACTGTCGATAGTCAATACACATACGCATGGACCCATCCTTCTTCTTTACGAACAACACCGATGCACCTCAAGGTGACATACTAGGCCGAATGAACCCCTTATCCAGGAGCTCCTGAAACTGCTCCTTCAATTCCTTTAGCTCCGTTGGTTCCATAAGATATGGTGGAATAGAAAAAGGCTGAGTGCCTGGCACCAGGTCAATACCAAAATCAGTATCCCTGTCAGGTGGCATGCCTGGCAGGTCTGCAGCAAACATATCTGGAAAGTCACGGACCACAGAAACTGAATCAATAGCGGGAGTCTCACCACCGACATCCCTCACAAAGGCCAAATAAGATAAACACCCTTTCTCAACCATGCGCTGAGCCTTCAGGTAAGAAATCACCCCGCTAGGCATATACTCGGAAGAACCTCTCCACTCAACCCTTGGACACCCCAGCATAGATAAGGTCACGGTATTAGCGTGACAATGAAGAACATCATGGCACGGAGATAACCAATCCATGCCCAATATCACGTCAAAATTGACCATGTTGAGTAACAGTAAGTCCACTCGGGTATCCAGACCCACAATAGATATAATGCACGACCGATACATACAGTCCACAACAACAGTATCTCCTACCGGAGTTGACACATGAACAAAGGTGAGTAGGGACTCATGAGGCACATCCAGAAAATCGGCAAAATATGAAGAAACATAGGAATATGTGGAACCAGGGTCAAATAAAGACAAGGCATCACAGAAACAGACTGAAACAATACATGCGATCACGGCATCTGAGGCCATAGCATCCGACCTGGTTGTAAATGCATACATGTAAGCCTGACCTCCCCCTGCTCAACCTCCCTCTCTAGGGCTGCCTCTGGCTGACTGTCCACCACCCTTGGCTTCTTGTGCGGGTGGTGAAGTGACTGGAGCTGAAGTCGAGGGCTGGCCCCTCTGCTGAGAAGATCCACCAGAACGGCGGGGACACTGCCTCCACCCGTGCCCGAACTCTCCACACTAAAAACAACTCCCTGGAGCTAGAGGCAGGGACTGATAGAAACCCCTAGAACCCGTACGACCACTGGAAGACTCCTACATAAAAGAACCCTGAACTGGAGGTGCTCGAGCTGCACTCAGAGTTGGGAGGGAGCCAACTGAGGTACGACCTGACTGAGAACCACGGGGACCCTGCCCCGAGGAGGCACCACTATATGCTGGACGGCCTGACTGAGGAGGCATGAATGAACAGTCCCTGCCCTGCTGAAAGTGTCCCCTGAAGGGAGCATCACTGGACCTGCCCGAACCACGAGGCCTCTTGGCCTATCTCTCCTCCCGCTCCTGGCGGAGAACAGACTCAATATCTCGAGCTATGTCAACAACCTGCTCGAAGAAGCACCCGATACTCTATCCCGATTCATAAATATCCGAAGATGATAGGAAATACGATCTACAAACCTCCGCACCCTCTCCCTATCAGTAGGTATAATCTCAGAAGAATGCCTAGACAACTCGGAGAATCTCATCTCGTACTGAGTAATTGATAACTCCCCCTGGCGCAGCTGATCACGCTCAACTATGTCTTGTAGAAGACTAAGCGGGCGTTGCAAATATAATCCTGGGGTATTATGCCCAGAGTCGATCCCATAGGGAATTGACGTATCAAGCACGTTGTTAACATACTAGTCAGTTGTCACCTGATGTTATTTAAATTACTAATACTAAATATTAAAACTAAAGATTAACTAT
>ML306523.1:72569-93371 GCA_005239505.1 Nicotiana paniculata | reverse complement strand
AGAAATATCCGAGAAAGAATTCACCAACGGGGGAAACCATAGCCTTAGACCTTTCTCATAATTATTTAGAACACATTGTTAGTAATTGCTAGTTATTATTACTGTCAGTAGAATTAGTAAAACACCACCAATTTATATTAAAAAGTCTTGAGAGAATTGATTGAGTAAAAGTTGCGTATTCTAAAGACTTGATTGATACGTAAATTCCCTGTGGGATCGACTCTGGGCATAATACCCCGGATTATATTTGCAGCGCCCATTTAGTCTTTTATTAGACATAGTTGAGCGTGATCACAAGCTCCCAGAGGTTCCAAAGAGTAATTCTCCCCCAAGACAAGTTGCATCCGATAAAGCTATCCCTATCTCATCTGAAGGGACAATTCCAATCGATCAACTGAAGGAGTTCATTGAAGGAACTATTAAAATCAAGTACTTAGTTGCTACCAAGTCTTCTCTTACATACGCAAAGCCGTATACTGCAAGGATCGATATGTTGAAGATGTCTTCTGGCTATCAACCTCCAAAGTTTCAACAGTTTGTTGGTAAAGGTAATCCAAAGAAAAATGTGGCGTACTTCATTGAAACGTGCAACAACGTTGGGACTTATGGGGATTACCTTGCCAAGCAGTTCGTCCGCTCACTAAAGGAAAATGCTTTTGATTAGTATAAAGACCTCGAGGCAAGATCTATTCATAGTTAGGATCAACTAGAGCAAGAGTTTCTTAATCACTTTTATAACACAAGGCACACTGAGAGCATGGTGGAACTCATAAATACTCGTCAACGAAAAGGTGAACCAGTTATCGACTTTATCAATCATTGGAGGAATTCAAGCCTCAACTGTAAAGACATGCTTAGTGAAGCTTCTGGCATAGAGATTTGCATCCAAGGCATGCATTGGGGATTGCGCTACATCTTGCAAGGTATCAAGACTAGCACATTTGAAGAACTTGCAGCTCGTGCCCATGACAAGGAATTGAGCATGGCCTCCGCTGGAGACGAAAGGCTACCCATCTATGAACCTCGCAAGGGGAATAACAAGCAAGAAGTCATAATATGGAGCAAGTTTGTACCAAGATCTGTAAACAAAGAAGCTATGAATGTCAACACATCACCTGTGAAGTTCACAACGAAGGTGAGCAAGAAGCAGAGTTGAAATCCATCTCGTTTCAAGATAAACCAAGTGGGAAGTTGACTCTAAAAGAAATGCAAGAGAAGGAGTACCCATTTCTGGATTATGATGTGCCAGCAATTTTTGAAGAACTCCTCGAGTTAAATCTCATTGAGCTTCCGGAGATGAAGCGGCCAAATGAAGCTGGTAAAATGAATGACCCAAATTACTGCAAATACTATCAACTTGTGAGCCACCGTATAGAGAAGTGCTTTGTCTTCAAGGACAAAGTTATGGACTTGGCTCGTGAAAATAAGATCGTGCTTGAAGATGAGAAAACAAGTGCAAACCAAGTCTCTATCACCTTTGGCTCATTCAGTCCGGATGAATTATGTGGTTTTAAAGAAAGTAAAAATGGAGAATTAATGGAGAACAATAAAGTTGAAGTCGATCAACCTGATGATGATGAAGGTTGGATGTTGGTGACTCGTCATAGGCGCAACAGAAGGAGCCCACAAAAAGAATCAATAGAACAACCAGCAAGAAAAATGATGGTAAAAAGACTAAGAAAATAGAATCCAATTAGTCATTTGGGGAAAGCAAAAGTGGAGGTGTACCACCCTCAAAGCCACGACATCCAGTGACCTTGGAGGATTACTTTCCATGTTGGTTTTGCATGAAGATTTTCCATGATGGTATTGAGGCCTCTTGTTGCAATGCTGATAAAGCGGAAGATAAGAGTAATGACCTACCGTTGGCACCATCTCCAGAAAAGCTCATCGAGTCTACCCCTTAAGAAGTTAACGCGTGCGAGGAAAAAGTTACGTTCACAAATGACGACCTTCTACTAGGTGACACTCTTCATAACCTCCTGTTGTACGTGGTTGGCTGTATGTGTGATGAAAGGGTAAATCGAATTTTAGTTGTTAGAGGATCCTCAGTGAATATCTTGACAATTCGCACTATGAAAGAACTTGGTATTCCTATGAACGAACTCTCGGAAAGTCGTGTGATGATCAAAGAATTCAACGAAGAGGGGGGAGGGGGGGGTTAAAGAGCCATATGTACGATCAGGTTAGGAATCACCATTGAAGATATGCAACCAAGTGAATGGATGCATGTGATCGATGTAAAGACTTCATGCAACGTATTGCTTGGAAGGCCTTGATACATGAGAATAAAGTGGTTCCACATACCTACCATCAATGTTTGAAATACTACGAAGGTGAAGTCGAGAAGAAGATAATTGCCGATGATGAGCCATTCAACGAGGCTGAGTCACACTTCTACTTGAAGAACCGCATTGTGAAGGAGCTAAAAGTTGATGATGTCATGAATGACACGGATGATGAGTCCACAATTAAAAGAGCTGAGGTGACTACTGGTAAAGCCAATGCTCTTATCGAGGAGGTACAACCCAACGCGAATAAATCTTATAGAGGGGATATTGCGTCTTATGGCAAGAAAGTAAGTCATGTGCTCTAATATGTCCCTAAATGGAAGAAAGATGAAGGTGAATAATCTAATCTCCAAACTAACATGCTAAAGGAGTTAACTCTTCCGGTAAAACGAATTGAGGCAGTAAAGTTGTCCTCAAAGCCACTTGCAGGGTTTGTGGCCCAAAGTCATTTGCTGAATGTGGCACCCCCTAAAAAGCGAACAGATGAAGGTTTTGATCCTAACGCTTACAAGTTATTTGCAAAAGTTGGATACAATCCCAATGAGCCATCAAAGTTAGGGAAGCTCCCATCAGAAGCTGTGATGAGGCAACCACGTGAAGGTTTGGGATACAAGCAACCGTCACCAGTGCACATCTCCATAAGAAGGGCGAGCAACAATTATATCACAGTAAAAGACGAATCTTCCGCTTCTAACAAGCCTTCTGTCTTTGATCGACTTGGAAAATCAACTTTGAGAACTTCCGTATTTGAGAGATTGGGTCTGTTAAATAAGGGGAATAAGCTCTAGATAAATTATCAAAATACAAGAACACCTGTTTCTCGCAAAATTCAGAAGATCTCTATGGATTTCCAAACTCTAGTTCCTTCTAGAATAAGGCAACAAACAAAATTCATGGTTTCGTGTGATGCGGTACTAAAGGTGAAGCCATACATTGTGGTCTACACTAAAGTACGTGATGAATATGAAGAAAGTGTGGGTTCTTCGTATCATGTTGATGTACAAGGTGAGAATGGTGTTCCATCTTCAATAAAGAATGTTTCTGTAACGACCCGGCCGGTCGTTCCGAGAATTTAGCCCCGTTTCCCCCATTTCAGCTTCATTTATGTATCTTGGGTCGGTTGGTTCGGGTTCAGAGTGGTCATGGTGAGCATTGAGGCAATTAGTCTCTCAAGGTAGCCTAATAGTTGAGAAAGTCAACTGAGAGTTGAATTATTGGTAAATGACCTCGGAATGCAAATTTTATTGCTCGGATAGCTTCGTTAGGTGATTTGGGACTTAAGAGTGTGTTCGGAATATTTTTGTGATGCCCGGTGTAGAATTAGGCTTGAATTGGCGAAAATTAGTTTTTGGCGATTTCCTGTCGGTAGTGGAAAATAGGATATCGGGGTCGGAATGGAATTCCGGAAGCCGGAACAGGTTCTTAATGTCATTTAGGATATGTCTGCAAAATTTCAGGTCGATCGGAGTTGTTTTGGATAGTTTCGGCATCGTTGGTGGATTTTAGAAATTTCAAAGTTCTTAGGCTTGAATCCGATGTAAATTTGGTGTTTTGATGTTAGTTTTGGTGTTTTGAGAGTGCAACTAAGTTTGAATAATCATTTATGATGTGTTGGGAAATTTGGTTGGGGTCCCGAGGGGCTCGGGATGGTTTTGGGTGGTTAACGGAAAGTTTGGAGTGACTTTGGTAAATCTGCAGGTTGTTGTTGCTGGTGTTTTCACACCTGCGGAAAGGGAGCCGCAGGTGCGGTTCCGCAGGAGCGGACTGGGCTCTGCAGGTGCGAGGTTTGGCTGAGTGGGGAGTGGTCCGCATGTGCGAGGAATTTGTCACACCTGCGATGTCACAGGTGTGGAAGGAGTATCGCAGGTGCGGAATTGGGAGACCCCAGGGGAGATCGCAGGTGCGGAAGGAGCATCGCACCTGCGAAGCCGCAGGTGCGGAGAAGTGGACGCAGGCGCGGGATTTGACCCATTAAGTGATATTCCGCAAATGCGCACCTGGGACCGCATGTGCGGGTCCGCAGGTGCGGATGATGATCCACAGGAGCGGAAATGACGGGCAGAACAGTATATAAAGGCCTCCGCGGAAATTCTCTTATTTTTCACCATTTTGCATGCGGGAGGAGTCCTTTGAAGACGATTTGGAGAGGGAAACCCAAGGTTCTTCAGCAAAGGTAAGTTCTTTGGTTGCTAACATCGTTCCTATGCTATTTTGTTCCGATTAGGCTTGAAAAATTTAAGGATTTGAGTAGGAAAAGGTTGGGAAGAAGGGGGTGGAGAATTGGAAATTCTTTTAAGGTTTGAGTGAGCAATTGTGGTCCGATTTTAGTGTTCTTGGTATGTACAGTCTCATGGGAGGATGAGGATTCTTGTGATGCAAATTTTATCGAATTCCGAGATGTGGTCCCGGGGCTCGGGTTTGGCCGAATTTCGAGATTCTTGTTTAATTTGATAATTTTTGATTGTCTTGAGTTCCTTTTATATATATTGATGATGTTTAACTGTTTTTGGTTAGATTCGGAGCAATCGGGAGCCAATTTGAGGGTCAAGTGCATTGCAGACTAGCCTCGCGGTCCGGTAGAGGTAAGTAGTGGTTATAAATCCTGTCCTGAGGGTATGGAGCCCCAGGACTACATGTTTCTCACTGATTTATAAAGGCGCACATGTTGGATGACGAGTATGTGGCGCGTACGGACTTTTGGATTGGACTAGGTCCTCTCCGCGGCAACTAATGAGTTGCATATTTACTCTAAACCTTATGTTAAATTATGTTCTAAAGAATTATGAAATATTTGGGTTGTAAGCCATGTTTGGGGCCTAGTGCCGATCTGCTTAAACCCCTTGGGGGCTATTTTACTGATATTCTCACTACTTTGAAACTATGATTTTACACTCAGTCTTTCTTGTGAAATTGTTGACACTCCTAATGATGATATTACGATTTATTGAGAGATACTATTTGGGTCGAGAACCCCGTTTTATTATGGCCCGAGTGGCATGTTGAGAGTGTCTGACTGAGTAAGGCCGAGGGCCAATGTTCCGAGGATATTTATGATATGAGACAGGTCGAGATCCTAAGAGTGATTGATGCCATGATTTGGCTTGTTTATTAGCGCTTGGGCTGAAGGATCCCCTCCGAAGTCGGAGTCTGTACACACCCCCAGTGAGCGCAGGTACCTACCGAGTGCTGAGTGCCGAGTGCCGAGTGACGAGCGATTGGGAGGCATGAGTGACCGTGAGGTGCTGAGTGACTGTGAGGTGCTAAGGGACTGATTTTGAGTGACTGTGAGGCATGTCCGAGGGGCTGATTATGATTCATGTTTTGCCTAAGGGGCTGCTTATGACTTTACTACTTTCATGCTGAGCTTATGAAATATGTTTTGCCCGAGGGGCCTCTATATGATTCATTTAATTTTTATACTAAACCTTTCGGTTGAAGTTGTTGAAAAACATACATTTTTAAAGGATTTTCCTGAAGTTTGTTTTAAGGCATGACGATTTCTTATATCTATGCTATACTATTGAAAAGTAAGGCTGTACCTTTTGTGATTTGATGACATTGATTTTATCTGTTTCTTCCTGCTCAAACCTGATTTATTTTCATTACTACTGAGTTGGCGTACTCACATTACTCCCTGCACCTTGTGTGCAGATTCAGGTGTTAGGGCAGGGTGAGCTGTCTATCTGGTCCAGAGATTCTCGGAGGTTTGCGAGGTAGCTGCATACGTCCGCAGTCCTTCTCCCTCTCTTGTTTAATATTATAGAATTTATTTTTGTTGAGTTGTATATTTATGTAGATGCTCATGACCAATGACTCCGGGTTCTCGGGGGTTGTATTTATTGTTCATAACAGTTTTGACTGATTTATAAATGTTTAAAGGAAACTTTTATGGGTAATCAATATAGTAAAGAGGTAAATGGGAGTTTATTACGATTCGAGTGAAGTTTTGGATGGCCTAGTTCCATGATAGGCGCCATCACGGCTAGCCTGGATTTGGGGTCGTGACAGCTTGGGATCAGAGCGCTAGGTTTCATAGGACTCACCGGTCATGAGCAGGTTTAGTAGAGTCTTGCGGATCGGTACGGAGACGTCTGTACTTATCTTCGAGAGGCTGCAGAACCCTTAGGAAAATCTCACATTTAAAAAAAAATTCTTATCGTGCGAATCCATTGTGTTCTGCCAAGAGCGTGCGTAACTCTTGAATTCCTTCCATGTATTTGAACGCGCACGAGAGCGCTTGGTATCAGTTGTAAATCGACGGCCTGCGGCTTCCATGGATGAGATATGATTTTGGAATGTTGGTAATGGGCCAGTCTGGAGGACTTGAGGCCGGGTTTATTCTGTGGCTTGATTGCTGAGATTTTCGTTGTGTGAGCACGTGTAATTTGGGGACTTGTATGTCCGTTTGTGTTCTTATTGCTTAGAATTGGTGACTAGATGCCTATGTGGTGGGTGTGAATTTATGGTTAGATGTGTTCAGACTGTGAAATGTGTCGAAAGGGTTGGCGGTAAATGTGGTAAGATTTATTTAGTGTTTGATTTCTGTCTCGATTTAGTATATGGCCTTGAGTTGTGAGTATGTTGGAAGACCTTTCGTGTTGTGTAGTTGAGGGGTGAAGCGGATTTTTTTGTTGGGTTATGAGTTCCGGTGATGTCTTTTAAGCTGGTCATTTTCCGCCAGTAGCGTTCATGTATTTGATTGACGGTGTATTCCAACCGTATTAGCACTCCTTGTTATTGCATTTTGATAGCGGTAGCATGCTCAGTATCTGAGGATGGCATTATAAGGATTTAGGGAGAGAAGGCTCTATGCCAATTCTCCGAGAGTGAATTTTGGCTCGGTTCAGTAGCATTCTTGGGACACGTGGTGTCCAGTGAGGGTATCCATGTGGTCAGTCCTGTGTGGGTAGAGCTTCCAGAAGCTCGAGATTTTTGTGACCACCGCTCCAGTGTTAGTTCTGCCATCACCTTCAGGTTTTTACCGCATAATGTGGTGCCTCGAGGGTAGGCGTTGGTTGTGTTCAGATGCAGGTAGGTGTAGTGATTGCGTGAAAGTTCTGGTCTTCAGAAGTTTATGGAGATATAGCAATTGAGGTCAAGCGAGGAGGGGTATCTCCTGCGGGTTGTCCCAGGGCGTGTGGTCCCTAGGTAGTTCCGCAATAAGTTCTCTTCTACCAATAAAAGATATATGTTGTATTTGGAGGATTAAAGTAAGAAAAGTTGGAAAAGGGGAGGAAAGAGTTGGGAATTTATTTTGGAAATTGATTTGAGTGTTAGATGGTGTGGGTCATATAATCTTATGGAGGATTTAGTTGAATCCCACCATAGCATGGTGGCAGTAATAATGTGTGGGCATAGTCTTGTTTGTCTTGATCCTTGGCTTGGGGCCAAGTGGGGGAGTTCGTTATTGATAAGCTGATTTCATGATTATGTGTGGTATTGGTTTCAGTTCGAGGTATAGTGGTAAATCAGTTATGACCTACAGGTATGGGGTCTGGGAGTGTCACGAGTAATGGAAATTTCTTCGATATTTGTAATGTACTCTGTTGGGTAAACGGGTTCTATTGAATGATTTAGTGGAAATTGTAAAAGGTGTAGTGTGCGTAGTGTATGAATTTGCTTGCGACTTCAAGTGAGTGGATTACTTTCCTAGTATGTTAGTGTGCAAACGGGTCTAGTCGATTATGTCTAATTGGTCAGTGTGATTGAGATTTACGTTAGAGGATGTCAAGACTTGTGGTATTCTACATCATCACGAATTCTACATATCGGTATCAGGAAGGTGAAGGTAATGGCTTTAGATTCGCAGGAAGTCTCTTCAGGGTAAATTTTTCTAATGTGGTGCATTTGGGGATGATTGAGGGAGTATCCATTCGCTTATGAGCCTTAGGCGGTATGGTTTTGTGCTTGGGTCATGTGGTGAGTCTGGGTTGCAAATTTGTGGTATTACGGCATGAAAAAATATCAATTTGAAGGTAAGTCAGAAGGAACCTGGGTAAATAGGGAAACTTGGTAGTAGGTCGGATCAGCATGGTAAGGGATACGATTAGTTCTTTGGGGTGTTCATAAGGTGACGAGTTTTTCGGGTATTTCTTAGCAATGCTCTTGGATTTTTTTTTTGGTGGCCTGCTTAGTTGGTTGAGTTAGAAGAATTCAGTCCTGATGGGTTGGTGTTGCGCAAATGGGATTTCGGGTAGTTCCTGATGGTTTCTACCATGGTTAAGGGTGCATATTTTCTTATGGTGTGTAGTGAATTTGTTTCTAAAGGGGATCCAATGGAAGTTCTTGTCTAGTTGGGTACGTAGTTTCTTGTGGCTCAGAAGGGACCATGGAGTTCCCGTATTTTTCCTAGGTTGGCATGGTGTGTGCGGTATGTTGAGTGGAGTTGAGATTAGCATATGTGAGGTCACGGTTTGGTTCTGGAAGGAAGGTCATAAATTCTTAGGCAGCATGGGCAATTTCAGATGACCAGGTACATGATATCACTAATTGGTGCGAATTGATGAGGGCATATATTTCAGAAGGAGCAATGTGGTTGAGTTAAGGGTACTTCATTGGTATCGTGGTGCCCTATTGATGGATCGATTGTTGATATTCAAGGTTGCTTGCTAAACGGAAGAATTATAGGGGTATCCCCCGTGGAATGAGTGAGTATTTGGGATGTGTTATGTATTCGAGCGGTGGAGTTGTGATCGTATATGGTAATTCGTACGTTTCATGGGCTTCGAGACTGAGAGTTCTCATAAACATGATATTTTGTGGAAGTGAACTGTGAAGATACGAGCTGAGCTAGTCGGATGTTAGTATGTACCATGATTCTGCCATTATGAACTTTTCGGTAAGTTATCTATCTGTTGTGGGTGATCAAATTTAATTTAGGGTCACTGGTAGGCTAATATGGGTGCGTGTTCTGCACCAGGTCGAAATTGTTGGCTCTGAATTTCTATTATTGAGGAAGGTACCATTCGATTGTGATTGAGTTTATTCATGTTCTAGAGTGATCTATGAGTTACCCTTCGATGTTGCAAGGAGTGGTGATTATTGGTTATATGCACATAAGATGTGGTTCTAATTGGGTTTTATAGCTAGATTTGGGTAAGGTAAGTAATTTGGATGTTGCGGGATTGAGACGTGTGGGTACCTTCTGTTTCGGGTGGCATGGTATCGTCCGGTTGCCCCCATGGTTATCAATGCACTTTGAGTACTTGATGTCGAATTTCGAATGGTTATTGATTTTGGGCAAGGTTTCTTGAAGTATTCCAAGTGGACCAGCGTTGGATGAGATCGTGCAGTGTAGCGGAGTTATGTAGGGGTATGACCTTTGGTATCGGATTCATGTGTTTTTGATTTTTACGTTGTGTGCCAGGCTGTTAGTATGATATGGTGATGGTAATTTTTAATGGCAGGATAGTCCTCTCGTGTGGATCTTTTATATAATTTGATTACATTGGGAAGTTGCTGTTAAGTGCACAAGTTGCACATGTTTTGGATTCGAATTGTATCGATGTGTCGAATGGTTAGTGTCATGTTATTAGGGTAGTCCTGATGGATGAGAAGAGGTCATTGGACCTAGAGTGAACATTTTCAGAATTTTCTACAGCATAGTTGGAAGGATATATATCGGGAGTCGGCTTAGAAATCTGCTATAATTCCTGTTTGGGAAGGGGGAGTTTCATGTCTGGTTGATCGGGCGAATGGTTGTTAGTTCTATGTGCTTCTTTCATCATCGGCAGTGTATGGAAGTGTTAGAGCGAGGCATTTCTTGATAAGAGGTGGTGTAGCGGTATTGGGTTGTTCTGAGAAGTTATTGAGGTTAAGAGTTATTGCTATGAGAGTTGGGTCACGCGGTGTATTACATGATTTCATCTGGGGTACGTATATGGATTGATTCAACATGTTCAGGCTTGTTCAGTTTATAGTTATGGAAATTTTGATCTTATATATCATTTCAGAAGTGGGAATTTGGTTCTAAGGTTTATGGGCCAGGATTTGGATTTAGAAATTTCAACGGTATGGTTCTATTAGACCTATATGGGATAGGGTGATATGGGGGCACCCCCGGGTATGTGCATGGTAAGCTACGAAACAGTTTGATAGTGTTGGGAAACAACTCTTGGCACGTTCGAGGACGAACATATGTTTAAGTGGGGGAGGATGTAACGACCCGGCCGGTCGTTCCGAGAATTTAGCCCCGCTTCCCTCGTTTCAGCTTCATTTATGTGTGTTGGGTCGGTTGGTTCGGGTTCAGAGTGGTCATGGTGAGCATTGAGGCAATTAGTCTCTCAAGGTAGCCTAATAGTTAAGAAAGTCAACTGAGAGTTGACTTATTGGTAAATGACTTCGGAATGTGGATTTTATGGCTCGGATAGCTTCGTTAAGTGATTTGGGACTTAGGAGTGTGTTCAAAATATTTTTGTGATGTCCGGTGTAGAATTAGGCTTGAATTGGCGAAAGTTTATCTTTTGGCGATTTCCGGTCGGCAGTGGAAAATAGGCTATCGGGGTCGGAATGGAATTCCGGAAGCTGGAACAGGTTCGTAATGTCATTTAGGATATGTCTGCAAAATTTCAGGTCAATCGGAGTTGTTTTGGATAGTTTCGGCATCGTTGGTGGATTTTACAAATTTCAAAGTTTTTAGGCTTGGATCCGATGTAAATTTGGTGTTTTGATGTTAGTTTTGGTGTTTTGAGAGTGCAACTAAGTTTGAATAATCATTTATGATATGTTGGTAAATTTGGTTGGGGTCCCGAGGGGCTCGGGATGGTTTTGGGTGGTTAACGGGAAGTTTGGAGTGACTTTGGTAAATCTGTAGGTTGTTGTTGGTGGTGTTTTCGCACCTGCGGAAAGGGAGCCGCAGGTGCGGTTCCACAGGAGCGGACTGGCCTCCGCAGGTACGAGATTTGGCTGAGTGGGGAGTGGTTCGCAGGTGCGAGGAATTTGTCACACCTGCGATGTCGCAGGTGCGGAAGGAGTATCGCAGGTGCGGAATTGGGAGACCCCATGGGAGATCGCAGATGCAGAAGGAGCATCGCACCTGCGAAGCCGCAGGTGCGGAGAAGTGGCCGCAGGCGCGGGATTTGGCCCGTTAAGTGAGATTCCGTAGGTGCACACCTGGGACCGCAGGTACGGGTCCGCAAGTGCGGCTGATGATCCGCAGGAGCAGAAATGACTAGCAGAACAGTATATAAAGGCCTCGGCGAAAATTCTCTTATTTTTCACCATTTTGCATGCGGGAGGAGTCCTTTGAAGGCGATTTGGAGAGGGAAACCCAAGATTCTTCAGCAAAGGTAAGTTCTTTGGTTGCTAACATCGTTCCTATGCTATTTTGTTCCGATTAGGCTTGAAAAATTTAATGATTTGAGTAGGAAAAGGTTGGGAAGAAGGGAATGGAGAATTGGAAATTCTTTTAAGGTTTGAGTGGGCAATTGTGGTCCGATTTTAGTGTTCTTGGTATGTACGGTCTCGTGGGAGGATGAGGATTCTTGTGATGCAAATTTTATTGAATTTCGAGATGTGGGCCCGATACTCGGGTTTGGCCGAATTTCGAGATTCTTGTTTAATTTGATAATTTTCGATTGGGTTGAGTTCCTTTGATATATATTAATGATGTTAAACTGGTTTTGGATAGATTCGGAGCAATCGGGAGCCAATTTGAGGGGCAAGTGCATTGCGAACTAGCGTCGCGGCCCGGTAGAGGTAAGTAATGGTTATAAATCCTGTCCCTGAGGGTATGGAACCCCGGACTACATGTTTCTCACTGATTTAGAAAGGCGCACATGTCGGATGACGAGTATGTTGCGCGTACGGACTTTTGGATTGGACTAGGTCCTCTCCGCGGCAACTAATGAGTTGCATATTTACTCTAAACCTTATGTTAAATTATGCTCTAAAGAATTGTGAAATATTTGGGCTGTAAGCCATGTTTGGGGCCTAGCGCCGATCTGCTTAAACCCCTTGGGGGCTATTTTACTGATATTCTCACTACTTTGAAACTATGATTTTACACTCAGTCTTTTTTATGAAATTGTTGACACTCTTATTGATGATATTACGATTTATTGAAATGAGAAACTATTTGGGTCGAGAACCCCGTTTTATTATGGCCCGAGTGGCATGTTGAGAGTGTCTGACTGAGTGAGGCCGAGGGTCAATGTTGTGAGGATATTTATTATATGAGACAGGCCGAGAGCCTGAGAGTGATTAATTCCATGATTTGGTTTGTTTATTAGCGCTTGGGATGATGGAGCCCTTCCGAAGTCGGAGTCTGTACACACCCCCAGTGAGCGCAGGTACCTATCGAGTGCTGAGTGCCGAGTGCCGAGTGACGAACGATTGGGAGGCATGAGTGACCGTGAGGTGCTGAGGGACTGATTCTGAGTGACTATGAGGCATGTCCGAGGGGCTGATTATGATTCATGTTTTGCCCAAGGGGCTGCTTATGACTTTACTACTTTCACGCCGAGCTTATGAAATATGTTTTTCCCGAGGGGCCTCTATATGATTCATTTTATTTTTATACTAAACCTTTCGGGTGAAGTTGTTGAAAACCATATATTTTTAAAGGATTTTCCTGAAGTTTGTTTTAAGGCATGACGATTTCTTATATCTATGTTATACTATTGGAAAGTAAGGTTGCACCTCTTGTGATTTGATAACATTGATTTTATCTGTTTCTTGCTGCTCAGACCTAATTTATTTTCATTACTACTGAGTTGGCGTACTCACATTACTCCCTGCACCTTGTGTGCAGATTTAGGTGTTAGGGTAGGGTGAGCTGTCTATCTGTTGCAGAGATTCACGGAGGTTTGCGAGGTAGTTGCATGCGTCCGCAGTCATGCTCCCTCTCTTGTTTAATATTATAGAATTTATTTTCGTTGAGTTGTATATTTATGTAGATGCTCATGACCAGTGACTCCGGGTTCTCGGGGGTTGTATTTATTGTTCAGTACAATTTTGAATGTTTTATAAATGTTTAAAGGAAACTTTTTATGGGTAATCAATATAGTAAAGAGGTAAATGAGAGTTTATTATGATTCGAGTGAAGTTTTGGCTGGCCTAGTTCCATGATAGGCGTCATCACGACTGGCCTGGATTTGGGGTCGTGACAGTTTCACTTTGTTATCACACATCCTTCAATGATGGAGACCCTCAAGAAGATGAAGATGCAAAGGATGCTCCGCTTGAACTTGAGAAGGGGTAAAAACAACAGTGGACACTTTGAAAGAAGTAAACCTTGGCACTGATGAAGAACCGAGGCCCACTTTTCTAAGTGTTTTACTAGTAGCCGTTGAAGAAAGAACTTATATGGAGTTACTCAAGGAGTTTAAAGATATCTTTGCTTGGAGTTACAAAGAGATGCCTGGCTTGGACCCTAAAGTAGCAGTCCATCACCTCACAGTCAAGAATGGTGCTCGTCATGTTAAGCAAGCTCAGATGCGCTTTAGTCCGGACTTGGTTCCCTTGATTGAAAGTGAAGTTAACAAATTTATCGAAGTTGGTTTTATTCGTGAAGTTAAATACCCAACATGGGTTTCAAGTATTGTCCCTTTAAGGAAGAAAAATGGCCAGATCGAGTGTGCGTTGACTTCAGGGATCTTAACAATGCGTGTCCTAAAGATGAATTCCCACTTCCTATTCCAGAGCCGATGATCGATGCTACTACTAGTTATGAAGAAATGTCTTTCATGGACGGTTTGTCGGGCTATAACCAAATTTGCATGATACCAAAAGATGAAGAGCTTATTGCATTCCGTACCCAAAAGGGTATTTATTGCTACAAGGTAATGCCTTTTGTCTTGAAGAACGCTGGTGCCACCTACCAAATTGGTATGAAGAATATCTTTGATGACCTTCTCCACAAGAATGTCGAATGCTATGTTGACAACTTGGTAATAAAATCAGGAAAGAAGAGCGAACACTTGAAGGACTTGAGAATAGTGTTTGAGTTGCTCCGGAGGTACCAACTTAGGATGAATCCATTGAAATGTGCCTTTAGAGTTACTTCTAGATAGTTCCTTGGTTTCATTGTCCGGCATCGAGGGGTCAAAATTGATCAAGCCAAAGAAGATGCAATTTTGAAAATGCTTGAGCCTCGAGATATTCATGAATTAAAAAGTCTGCAAGAAAAGCTAGCATACCTAGGAGATTCATCTCAAACCTAGCTGGGAGGTGCCAACCATTCAGTCGCCTCATAACGAAAGGAATTCCTTTCAAGTGGGACCAATCTTGTAGCAATGCCTTTGAAAGTATCAAAACTTACTTGATGAAACCTCCAATTTTGGCAACCCCTATACTTGGAAAGCCGTTGATACCGTATATTTCAACACAAGAAAGGTCTATTGGAGCGTTGTTGGCCCAAGAAAATAGTGAAGGGAAAGAAAACTCCCTTTACTACTTGAGTAGGATGATGACACCAAATGAGCTGAATTATTCGCCAATCGAAAAGTTATGTTTGGCGCTAGTCTTCTCAATCAAAAAGTTGAAACACTACTTTCAAGCTCATGTCGTTCATTTGGTTTCTAGAGCAAATCCCATCAAGTTCGTGATGGCAAACCTGTCCTTAGTGATCGACTAGCAAGGTGGTACCTCCAGTTTCAGCAATTTGAAATTGTGTACATCTCTCAAAAGGCTATAAAAGAACAAGCATTAGCAGACTTCTTGGCAAATCACCTTGTACTTGATGATTGGGAACTGACAAACTACCTGATGAGGATGCAATGGTCGTTGAAGTTCAACCTCCATGGAAGATGTACTTTGATTGTGCTGCACATCGCGGAAGAGCTAGTGTTAGTGTAGTATTTTTCACTCCTTAAGGTAAAGTTCTGCCCTACTCTTTTACGTTGACGCAACTCTTCTCTAACAACATTGTTGAGTATCAAGCACTAATACTTGGGCTTGATATGGCGGTCGAAATAAAGTGGTTGCAATTGCAAGTCTTTGGTGACTCTCAGTTGGTGATCAACCAGCTTTTAGGTAGTTACGAGGTCAAGAAACCTGAACTACGCCCATATCATGATTATGCTAAAAAAATTAATGGGATGGGTCGGTGACGTGACTGTTCAACATGTGCCAAGGAAAGAAAACAAGAAGGTTGATTCTTTAGCTGCCCTAGATTCATCGCTAACCCTGCCTGATCAAGCGCAAGTTACTGTCTGCCAAAAATAGGTAGTACCGCCGTCAAATAAGGTTGAAAGTGAAGAAAACGAACTCAAGCATCTTGTCGCCGTTTCTGAAGCTGAGAAAGAAGAATGTGACAACCCATTATTGACTATTTAAGCTATAGGATACTTCCAGAAAATCCAACGTTGTGCACCTCGCTTCGTTTACTACAAAGATACTCTATGCAGAAGGTCATTCGAGGGAGTACTCTTGCGATGCTTAGGGGTAGAATAAACACTCCAAGCTTTGCAAGAGGCACATTCTGGGGTATGTGGGTCACAGTAGTCTGGACCAAACCTCCACTTCAATATAAAAAGGATGGGATATTATTGACCAACAATGGTAAAAGATTGTTTGGACTACGCTCGAAGATGCAATGCTTGTTAATTTCATGCGAATTTTATTTATCAACCTCCTGAAGTGTTGCACCAGACTGTGGCATCCTGGGCATTTGACGCTTGGAGATTGGATGTAGTTGGATCACTGCCAAAGTCCTCTGGTGGAAACTTGTACATCTTGGCTGCAACTGACTACTTCTCAAAATGGGTTGAAGTTGTTGCTCTTAAGGAGGTAAAGAAGGAAAATATTGCAAGTTTCATCCAAGTAAACATAATCTATCGCTTTGGAATTCCTCGTTACATAATAATGGATAATGGAAAGCCATTCGATAATAGGTTGATGAACAAGATTTATGATCTCTTTCGCTTCAAACAACGTAACTCTTTGATGTACAATGCTGCTGCCACTGGTCTAGCTAAGACATTCAACAAAACTCTATGCAACTTGTTAAATAAAGTCATCTCCAAATCCAAACGATATTGGAATGACCGTATGGAAGAAACTCTATGGACATATAGAACGACTCACTGCACGCCAACAAAAGTGACTCCTTATTCACTCGCTTATGGAGTCGAAGCCGTCTTGCCACTCGAGCGTCAAATACCTTCATTATGACTGGCTATTCAAGAAGGAATCACTGATGAAGAAAATGCCCGACTTCGATTAGTAGAGTTGGAGGCTCTTGATGAGAAAATATTGGAAGCCCAACAGAGTCTTGAATGTTATCAAGCTCGATTGTCTCGCGCCTTCAATAAAAGAATTCGCCCGAGATCCTTTCAAGTAGGAGATCAAGTCCTTGCCATATGAAGACCCATTATTACTTTCCATAAACCTATAGGGAAGTTCACTTCAAAATGGGATGGGCCATATGTCGTAAGAAGCTTACTCAAGTGGGGCTTACAAGCTGGTTGATGCAAATGGCATGAGAATCGACACTATTAATGGCAAGTTTTTGAAGAAGTATTATCCTTGAAGTTGCAGCGCTCCTTGACACATGAGCCTAAACTGCATGTTCCTACACTTCTGGCCCGCATGTGTCTAAACTGTGTACGGCCCACCAAAAAAAGAAGTCTGATAGGTTGAAAACCTCGAAAGAGGCAGCATAGGCAAAAGTTAGGACATAAAAAAAGGGTCCGCTAGGTTGAAAACCTCGAAAGAGAAAGCCTAGGCAAAAGTTAGGATATAAAAAAAAATTAAAATAAAACACCTATTATGAACTATGGTACGACTTGATCCTCTTCACCAAGGTACGTAGGCACCTTAGAGTTTCATTCTGAGTTCAGTCACATAAGTTCAAAAAATACATAATCCCCCAATCATTGTCCAAATGAAGTATGATGGAATGTAATTCATTCAATCAACACTTGAAAATCGAGTTGAGATACCATTCTTCTGTTAAACTTTGGATCCCATTTGATTTAAAGGGGGAAAGACTCTGTGGTAAAGTGGTATCTTCAATGGAATGATTTTAGTCTTCAAGTTTTTAAATTTTTAAAGGAGGCTACTAAGTATTTGCATTGAAACCCAGAGATTTACTATGCCTTCATGTTCACCAAATCTTCAAGTCCGTTGGTCTTCAAGTTGAAATCTTCAAGTCAGTCGGTCTTCAAGTTGAAGTCTTCACGTTCGCCACTCTACAAGTTGAAATATTTAAGCCCTCCAAGTCTCCAAGTTGAAGTCTTCACGTTCGCCACTCTACAAGTTGAAATATTTAAGCCCTCCAAGTCTCCAAGTTGAAGTCTTCAAGTCTGTCGGTCTTCAAGTTTCAGTCTTCAAATTTGCTGGTCTTAAAGTTGAATTGTTTAAGCCCTCAAAATCTTCAAGTTGAAGTCTTCAAGTCTACTAATTTTTCAAGTTGAATTTTAAAAGTCAACCACTCTTCAAGTTGAAGTCTGAAAAGTTCGCCAAATCTTCAAAGTTTTCCAAGTTTTCAAGTCGATGTCGTCTTTGAGTTGAAGCTTTATAACTTTCCAATATTAAGGTGGGCATACCTTAAGTTGGCCTCTTCGTGGGTTTGTCCTTAAAAGGAACTATAATTTTCCAATCTTAAGGTGGACATATGAGCCCCTTTGCACCTTAGGTTGGCCTCTTCCTGAGTTTGTCCTTAAAAGGAAACTATATTTTCCAATCTTAAGGTGGACATGTAAGTCTCTTGAGTATAATCTCTCCGATAGTCGGGGCACATTGAGAGTAACCTCTCCGATAGTCGAGCCAATTGAGAGTAATCTCTCCGATAGTCGGGGCAAATTGAGAGTGATCTCTCCGATAGTCGAGCCACATTGAGAGTAATCTCTCCGATAGTCGGGCACATTGAGAGTAATCTCTCTGATAGTCGGGGCACATTGAGAGTAATCTTTCCGATAGTCGGGGCACGTTGAAAGTAACTTCTCCGATAGTCGGGGCACATTGAGAGTAATCTCTCCGATAGTCGGGCACATTGAGAGTAATCTCTCCGATAGTCGGGGCAACATTGAGAGTAATCTCTCCGATAGTCGGGGCAACATTGAGAGTAATCTCTCCGATAGTCAGGGCACATTGAGAGCAATCTCTTCGATAGTTAGGCAACATTGAGAGTTATCTCTTCGATTTTCGAGCAACATTGAGAGTAATCTCTCATGGTAGTCAGGGCACATTGAGAATAATCTCTCCGATAGTCGAACCACATTGAGAGTAATCTCTTTAATATTCGGGCAAGGATGAGTACTGATGCCCTCACACCTTAAGATTGCCTTCTTCATACATGGATCATCTCGTTAAACAAGATATCCTTCTTGTTTTACCTAAAAAAACAAAAGGAAAAAAACTAAAAAATACGCAGAAGAAGAAATTACCTTCTAGTATTTTCCAATCGCCAAAGGCTGACTCGAAGCAACTTGTAAATGTTGCAAGTTGAGGTTTACAATTGAAGAACATCGTGATATATATAGCAGCAAATGTTGGTTGTCCATAGGAATTTGTCACAGTGTGGGATAGAGGAATTTACCAGTAAGGCGACAACATCAATTCGTTTCCAATATGGAAAGGAAATCAAGTATATGCGTGGCTGTCACCTGGAGGACTTCGATGGTATCCTTATTAGAGGCAAAGAAGATTACTTTGCAATGAATGTAAATTGCCAACCAAATTCATGTTGGACAGTACGGTTACGCCAATAATGAATATAATGGAATTACAAATGCAAGCTTCATCAATATGGTTTAGCTTTATTCTCGTTCAACAATGAAATATCAATAATGTCTCCAAGACACGTTGCCAAGGTTATGAACTACAGATTAATCATGGGGATATTTCGTTCGGAAGCTCTAACTTAACTTGAGGCCTAGGTTTGATGCTTCACCGACACTTCAAGTATTTGTCTTTGACTCCAATCAAGTTTAAGCTCCAACAAGGTTTGAAGTAGGGGCATTTCTAGGCATATAGATTTTATTGGAATTAAATCCATAAGATAATTTGGATTATATTTTAAATTCAATATATATTAGTCCAAACAAATATTATGGGTTAATATAATTGGATTAATTATATAAGTCTGATACAATATATATTGATTAAATAAATAATTTCAAAGTTGTTGGGCTAACCCATTTAGTCGGACAACAGATAATGAGCTCACTTTATTAAGCCCAAAATGTCATTTTCCTAGAGACCCGGTTTGGTACCATGTGTCAAATGACGTGGGACGCCATGTCAAACGAAAGAGTCAATATGATCGTGTCACATGTCAAAACGACATGGCATGCCAAGCCAAATTAAATGGCCAATGAAATCGCGCCACGTGTGCAAGTGACATATTCTGGCCAATCAAATGCGGCCTAGTCACACTCCAATTTGATTAGTCGAAAAGAGTTTGTTCTTATCATAACTCTTACCTCCCATAATTATAAATAGGGGTCTTCATAACCAAGAAAAGACACCAGAAGTTATAACAAGAAGCGAGAAATGAATCGTGGATCAAACGCTGCAAATTTCTTACAAGTTTCAAGCTTTAAAAAATCAAGTTCAAGTTCAAGTTCAAGTTCAAGCTTAAGAACGAGAACAAATCAAGTCTCAAGAACGATGAACAAATCAAGGTCAAGTTCAAGCTCAAGAATAAGATCATCGTTCGTGGCAACAACTACATATTCAAGATCAAGCTCGAAGGCCTNTTAAGCAATCAAGCTCAAGCTCAAGAATAAGATCATCGTTCGTGGCAACAACTACATATTCAAGATCAAGCTCAAATGCCCTTGAATTTATTTACTATTGAAAAGAAGAATCATAGGATTCATAGAGATTGTACACTCATATTATTTGAAGTCAAATACTACGATTGTTGCAATATTTTTCGGTCTTGATTTTATTTTTTCGACACAATTTATTGTCTACAGACGTTTTAAATTAAATATTTTTATTTTTCCAATCAGTAAAATATTTAATGAGTGAGATATTTAAGGGGAGCTAAATGATAATATATCAAAGACATAATTAAGTAGGTGAAAGTAAATTTTTTTATAACAACTTACGTTTTTAAGTGAAATGGTCACAATTCAATGTGATATCAATAGCAATGAAGATCTTATATAGATTGGAATCTCACTACTACTCGCTACCAAAAAGAATTTTTAATTGCATTGCACCAATTAAAAAACATTAGGCTCATGAATACATATGAAAAGGTATGTCGAAGATATATTAATTAAATAAAAGTGAATTTCCACTAACAGTTTAATGTGCTAAATGAAGTGATCATCTCATAATTCAATATAATTTAGAAAAATAATTTTATACTTACGATGAATTATTAAAATTCAGCTATGATGCCAGAAAAATCTAAGCAGCTCGCCAACAATGAAATATGATAATATTTAATGAACAATATATGTATCTCGTTAACTTGTACAACACACATTTCATCTAACGTAAAATGTTTTTTTTTAAATAAAGAAAAGTTGTCACATATAATATTGGAATCTTTTTTTCGTTCAAAGGCTAGCACCATTAGAGGGAAGTCCTTATCTCATCCCCCCCCCCCCCC
>ML306523.1:0-72562 GCA_005239505.1 Nicotiana paniculata | reverse complement strand
CCAGATAAAATTATGACACCATGTGCGTTAGTCTAAAAGATTTCAGGCTCTATAGTTTAGACTAACAAATTAATTTGTCACAGTAAATGATAAAATAAAGTGAAGAATGTACTATTTAACTATTCCCTGGTCCATTTAAAGTCATTTTTCGCCTTTTTTGTTCACAATATTTAATTTTTTCAAATATCAAATAGGAATAAACTTCTTTTTTTCGTTACCCTTGGAGTAAAGAGCCTAGAATAGTTTGTTATATTTCCATTGAGCAAATTAAGGTTAATATAGTCATTTTTATTGTTAATTAATACTAAAAGATGAATTCCTTAATATGTGTGAAAAATCCAAAAAAATCACTTAAAGTGGACCGGACGAAGTAATAAAATTATAAGTAAAAACACGTAAAATTTGGCATGGTCAAAACTCAAAAGTCTCCAATCAAAGCAAGGTTATAGTTGACTTATCTTTAATTTACCTCAAAACTCTTGACTCTAAGAGGAAAAGTATGAATGAGAGCAAAAATCTTTAGACATACCATATTTTTGGATGATTTCAAGATAATAAGGAATGATTCTTGGGGCTACTTCATTTGATAGATTAATGATGGGCTTTGAATTGATTTCCTTGAGACTTTTGGACAATTCTTTCATATCTCCATAGAATAGCCTGTAGGAATTTCCCTTGAGCCCCTGTTGTCTGAGGCAATTCTCCTGTTTCTTTGGCTTAATCCATATCCACTTCAACATTTCCCATGCTTTATATACCAAGAAAATTATCAAACAGATTGCTGCAATTTTGCTGTTGTGAGCATTTCCCATTTCTTGCCATATGATGAAAGTAGAATTCATCTTGGCTTTCTTACTTCTCCTCCTAAATGTATAATTTATGCAAAAAAAAGAAAACGAAATGGCCATCTTATTGGACTAAGATCCAGATTTGACCAGAACAAATAAGACAAAGAAAAGGAACTACATTTTCTTTATCCATTTTTATATTTTATAATCCCTCTGTTTCAATAACTCGTCACAGATTTAAAAAGAGAATAAAGGAGAGTTTTGAAACTTACAGTCTAAAAATTTAAAGGATAAAAGTTTAGTGGGGCTATAATATTTTTGTGGTTATTAAATTTTCTCATTAAGGGCAAAATGAGTAAAACAAAAAGATTAAAGTTAAATTATTTTTAAAAGTTTTCTCATTAAGTGTGATGACCCAAAAGGTCATCCCATGTAATTTTAGCTAAATATGTGTTCCGAGGCCATGAAAGCCTCCTTTTATCTCACCTCGACGTGCGTGCGCAGCCTGGGCGCGTAGCCGGAAAGCCGTTATGTGGAAAAATTGATAAACGATGATTTTATAATAATTAATTAAATAAAGTTGACTTTGGTCAACATTTTTGGTAAACGGACCCGGACCCATGATTTGACTGTTCCGGAGGGTCCGTAGAAAAATATGGGACTTAGGCGTATGTCCAGAATCGAATTCCGAGGCCCCGAGTCCGAGAATAGAGTTTTTTAAAAAAAATATTTTCTGAAAAATATAAAAGTTTTTGAAAATGAGATTTGATGTGAAACCTATGATATCGGGTATTATAGTTCCGGAGCCCGGAATAGGTTCAACATGTCTTATATGTGTTATTTGTGAAATTTGGTGGGAAATGAACTTAGTTTGACGTGATTCGGATCGAAAATGAAAAATTTAGAAGTTTAAAGGAATTTCATTGATTTTGAGGTCAATGTTATTTTGGTGTTTTGATTACTTGAATAAGTCCGTAGGATATTTTTGAGCTTGTGTGCATAATTGGTTTGGAGCCTCGAGGGCTCAGGTGAGTTTCGGGTAGGCGTCGGGGTGGTTTAACTTAGAAAAATCTGGTTTTTCTGCTGTATCTGGTGTCCAGGTCTTTCGACCTTCGTGATCGCAGTGCACTGCATGCGATCGCGATGAGCAAGCCTAGGAGGGGGTGGAATTACCCTACGTGAACGCAGGGCCTTGGACGCGAACGCGTAGCTTGGGGAAAAAGCTCTACGCGAACGCGAGGGGCATCACACGAACGCGTAGTGCAAATGTGGGGCTGAGGGGTTGGGTAGCTAGTACTGTACGCGAACGCGGTCGCTTGGTCGCGATCCCGATGGTCCAGGTCCAGTACTCTATGCGGTCGCAGTAGGCCTGTCGCGATCGCGTAAGCTATTTTCGCTCAGTCATTTATTTTGTCCAAAAACAGAACACTTACGGGAATTACACCATTTTTCATAACTTCTTCTTCTCCACTCCTCCTTGGGAGATTTTTGAAAAACTTCTTCACCATAACTTCTTAGGTAAGTGATCTTAGACTCATTTTCTTCTATTTTTACATCACCCATTAGATTTTTAGGCCTAAAACATGGGATTAAGGGTAAAAAAAAATAGAGATTTGGGTAGAGTTAGGGCTTTTTGATTATTTGGGAATTTGACCTCGTTTTGGGATTGGATTTCAAAACAGATTATATATTCGGGCTCGTGGGTGAATGGGTGATCGGATTTTGATCCGAACCTCGCGTTTGGACCAAGCAGGCCCGGGGTCGATTTTTGGAATTTTGGAAATAAAGTTGAGAATTCTATATTTAAGCATTGGAATTGAATTGTTAAGCATTTATTGATGTTATTGAGTCAATTATGTCTAGATACTATTCATTTGGAGTTGGGTTCGAAAGGAAAAGCGGTGCTTGAGGCTTGATTTTGATCTTCGGAGTCGAGGTAAGTATTTGGCCTAACATTAGCTTGAGGGAATAGGTATTGATTCCTAATTGCTACGTGTATATTCCATGTTAAATGTATAGGTGAGGTGACGAGTACCTATATGTTGTTGTCAAGCATGACCGTGAGTCAGAAATTTGCAATTATATGATATTTATTGGCTTTTACTGTGTTTATGGGTTTAATAGCAATTTGATAGCTATTCATTTGGTGGAATTCTTAGTTATGAGTATTGTTGAGTAGTTGATCGGTTGAGGAACTTTATGTTGGATTATACACATGTGTAGGATTGGTTATGGTTGTGTCCCTTGCCAGGATGGTATTATTCTTGTTGATTATTCCGTGCATTTAAGGTTTCTTATTTGTTGATTTTCATGCCAACTGTTGTTTTATGTGGTTATGCACGAGGGGACATTCCGTGCCATAATTTATGATGTTATGCACGAGGGGACATTCTGTGCCATGTTTATGTTGTTTACGCATGAGGGGACATTCCGTGTCGTGTTTATGATTATAATGCACGAGGGAACATTCTGTGCCGTGTTGATGATATATATATATATATGCACGAGAGGACATTCCGTGCCGTGATTTTGATATTTTATGCACGAGGGGACATTCCGTGCCATGTTTATGTTGTTTATGCACGAGGGGACATTCTGTGCCATATTTTATATTGTTATGCACGAGGGGATATTCTGTGCCGTGTTATGCTAAAAATATGCACGAGGGGACATGCCGTGCCGTTTCATTTCACTTGTTTATTCCGTGTTGTTAATTCCCGTTATTATTTTCGGATATTTAGATTGTTGCTTCGTTCCGTCATTTCATTGATTGCTATCCCTTTTCCCCAGCATGTTCCCCCGTTATTGTACTTCTTGTTTATTTCTTGTGGTTATTTCCTGTTATATTTTATTTAAACTGCACAGGTGATATTATTTGTCGTGTCCTAGCCTCGTCACTACTTCGTCGAGGTTAGGCTCGGCACTTACTCAGTACATGGGGTCGGTTGTATTGATGCTACACCTGCACTTCTTTATGGTGTGCAGATTACGGAGACGGACCCAATGGGTATTGATCGAGGGAGTATCCTTCAGTCCACAGGCGACACTGAGGTAGTCCCGCAGATGTTCGCGGGCCTTGGCGTCACCTCCCTTATCTCTTTTCTGTCTTTTCACGTAGTTCCAAGACAGTTGTACACATTTATTTCAGATCTTTTTTTAAGTAAATCTAGACTGTCCGTGAGATTGTGATACCAGTTCTGGGGGTGTATTTAAGGAAATTTTGTAAGATTTATTTTTTAAGTTGTTGAATTTCTTCTCTTTCGCATTTCTAATTATAACAGTTCTAGTTTACTACTGTTATTTCAATTGTTATTAATAAAGAAAGAGTAATTTAACCAAACCGTTGGCTTGTCTAGCGGGTTCAATGTTAGACATCATCACGGCCTAAAGGTAGAATTTCGGGTCGTGACAAGTTGGTATCAGAGCTTTAGGTTGCTTAGGTCTCACAATTCACGGACAAACTTGGTAGAGTCTGAGGGATTGATACGGAGACGTCTGTACTTATCCCCAGAGGATGCAAAGTTAGGAAATAACTTCACATCTTTTTTTCTTTGTCGTGCGACTTGAGTTCTAAATGCTAATTGAGTTTCTATTATATTCTCTCACAGATGGCGAGAACTCGTGCTTCCTCATCTACCGATCAGCATCTTGATCCTCCCGTTGCAGCTCCTACTAGAAGCCGAGGTAGAGCCAAGGCTCAGCCCAGAGCAACAACCCTAGTAGAGGATCATCAGGTGGAGGTTACTGAAGAGATTCCCACTCGGACAGTTCCAGTCGGACCAGCTCAGCTCCCAGAGGGGTTCATTGCCACTTCAGTTCTTCAGGACGCTCTGGTCCGCTTAGTGGGCCTTATGGAGGGCGTGGCTCAGGCCGATCTTCTTCCTACTGCACCAGTCGTCTCTTAGGCTAGGGGAGGGACCCAGAATCCTGCTACCTGCACACCAGAGCAGCTAGCTCCTCAGTTCCAAACTCCAGCACCACAGACAACTGGAGTAGCTCAGCCAGGGATTGTGGCACCGGTAGTTGAGGGAGCATCTATGTTGGCAGATGCTCTATGGAGATTAGATCGGTTCACTAAGTTGTTTCCTACTACTTTTACTGGTGCACCATCAGAGTATCCTCAGGATTACTTGGACAGTTTCTATGAGGTTCTTCGGAACATGGGCATCGTGGAGTCCAATGAAATTGATTTTGCTACATTCCGTCTTTCTGGTACCGCCAAGACTTGGTGGAGGGACTACTGTTTGACCAGACCAGCTGGGTCTTCACCTTTGTCTTGGGCTCAGTTCTGCGAGTTGTTCTTGGAGAAGTTTCTACCAGTTACCCAGAGAGAGGATCTTCGGAGGCAGTTTGAGCGCCTCCAGCAGGGATCTATGACTGTTACACAGTATGAGACCAGGTTCATCACTCTGGCCCGACATGCTATCATGATACTCCCCACTGATCGCGAGAGGGTGGGGAGGTTTATTGAGTGTCTAGATCAGCCTATTAGACTCCATATGGCCAGAGAGACATGTACTGATATTCCATTTCAGGAGGCGGCCAATGTGGCCAGGCGTATTGAGATGGTCTTATCACAGGGCAGTGGTCAGGGGTCTGATAAGAGACCTCTCCATTTCATTCGATTCAGTGGTGCCTCATCTGGAGGCAGAGATTCTTTTGGCAGAGGTCATCCTCCTAGACCATTCCAGTCGGCACTTCAGGTATCCCGCAGTGCACCATCATCCCCTATCAGTGCACCACCGCTTCAGAGCTTCCAGGGTGGTTATTCTGGTCGACAGGGATAGTTTCAGGGTCAGCATTTTTAGCAGCAGAGATCTTATTACACTTGTGGTGGTATGGGGCACATTTCTAGGTTTTGCTCCCGAGCTTCTAGTGGTTCTCAGTATCAGGGTTACCGTGCTATGATTCCCGCACCAGGTGCACCCCCACCCCCTCAGCCAACTAGGGGTAGAGGATGAGGTGCCAGAGGTGGAGGCCACACCGTTAGGGGTGGAGGACAGTCCACAAGAGGTAGAGGTCAGGCCACGGTAGGTCGACCCAGAGATGTTCAGATTGGAGGGGCGCCTCCCCGATGCTACTATTCCTGCCAGGCCTGAGGCTGAGGTCTCTGATGCAGTCATTACAGGTATGGTTTCAGTTTGCAGCAGAGATGCTTCGGTTTTATTTGATCGGGGTTCTACATTCTCTTATGTGTCTTCATATTTTTCCTCTTATCTGAGTATGCCCCGTGATTCCCTGAGTACTTCTGTATATGTGTCTACACCGGTGGGTGATTATATTGTGGTAGATCGAGTCTACCTTTTATGCTTAGTGGTTATTGGTGGTATGGAGACTCTGGTAGATATTTTTCTTCTTGATATGGTTGACTTTGATGTTATATTGCGGATGGATTGGTTATTTCCCTATCATGCTATTCTGGACTATCATGCCAAGACAGTGACCTTGGCCTTGCTAGAGAGTACCTCGATTGGAGTGGAGAGGGACTCCTAGTCATTCTTCCGGTAGAGTTATTTCATATATAAAGGCTTGATGCATGGTCGAGAAGGGTTGTTTGGCCTATTTGGCCTACGTTCGTGATTCTAGTGCCGAGGTTCCTTCTATGGAGTCTGTGCCCATGGTTAGTGAGTTTCTAGAGGTATTCCCTGCTGACCTGCCGGGTATGCCACCCGACAGGGATATTGACTTTTTTATTGAGGTGGTGTCGTACCCCCATTTTTCCTCGCACGGTTCAGGTGTGGAGAGATCGGGTTCATGACATTCTGAACAACTCCTTAAAGGAAGAGGTTTAAGGAAGAGTCGCCACCTAACGATTTTGTGGTGCGTTAGGGCACCTAGAGTAGATAACTCATGAACTAATTTGCATTACCAGAGATTGGGTAAGGGCTTGAAGTAATCCTAAGGGGAAGGTGTTAGGCACCCCTCAAGATCCACAATTGTGGGTCCCAGCCAAGAAGTTTTGTGAATTTGGACGGTAAACAAATAGCAAGTAAGGTTCATATAAGAGGGAATTTCAAACAAGTATGAAAATCTTTTAAAGGGTTTTCGGGAAAAACATCAAAGTAAAACATTTGAAAAGAATTGTCCTAGGTTTAAAATAATACGAATCACATCAATGCAATACCCGATAATCACTCCTCGAAGAGGGGCTACACGTGGTATTAGCGCACCGGTCATCATATCCGTATTCTACCCTTCCCACCCCATAGAGGTTATTTAAAGAAGCGCATGCTGGTCACGAAGGCTTATTGCGTGCTATTAACCGTCTCGTTCTATAAGTCTCGGAGGGTGTTTAGGACTACTAAACCCTACAAGGTGAGTACTAGGTTGAACTCCTAGGTTTAAAGGATCTTATTCTAAGCGACATATAAAAAACAATTAGGACTACAAATATGGGAAAAACATAAGGGCAGATAAGAGGCTCACAGATCCCTCCACAGGTAAACACATAAATAGCACGTCTCAAACACAACCAAGGTCTCAAAGGCAGGATTTAAAATAGGAGTTTTAAGTTCGAAAACAGTAGGTTTCAGAAGCTTAACAAAGGACTAATAAAGTAGGGAATTTAAGAGGACAGAATAGTTTTTGAGAAGAGAGACTGATTGGAAATCCAGTAATTTAAAGATAGTCGCAGGATTTAACAGTGATGAAGTTTTCAGTAAGAAAATGGATGAATAACTTTAGAAAACCAATAATCATAAGTAAAGCGAGATTTTAAATAAAGCGGAGTAATTTCCAACATGAGTGACATACTTTGAAATAAAGCGAGAACCAGTAGTTTAAAGGAGTTTTAGTAAAAGGAGAATGAGTGCACAATTTCAAGAACCAGTAATTTAAAAATAGAGCAAGGGTTTAGAAAAAAAAGAATGATTTGCATAAACTTCAGGAAAAGGAGAATCGTTTTGAAAATCCATCAGTTGCAGGAGTAAAAGTAGTGATCTCAGCACGATTCTAAGGTTTTCAGAAGAGACTGATTAATTTTAAAGACCGTTTTTAATACAGGCAAGACATAAAATAGTTGATTTTAGTTTTAATAAGTATTAGGCCTAAGGTTTGCCTAGGCGTCCGTATATATATAGTGATTATGCATATATTGATTATGAATCCTGAAGCATAATTTCTAGATGCAAATGCAGAAGCAGTATCATTACGACACATTTTATTATAGTTATTAGCTATGAACAGGATTTCTAAAGTAAATAGGGGTATAGTAGAGATACTGAAGTAAACGACCTAAACATGGTTTCTAATGCATGGTATGCATGTCCTAAGCATGATACTATTGCACACATAGGTAAAGTAAATCCTATGATCATGATTTCTACCCATAACCATAATAAAAATGCATAGTCCTCTCACATATTCACTATCCAGCCCTAAGCATTCGTTTACATATTATTACAATAAAGAATAATGAATTACATTACTGAAAGGAAAGTAAGAAGCTACTTCTATAGAGAGCCTTCAATCAGGCCCATATCTCCCAACCTCAATCCTTTCGACTTTCACAGCCTTACATGGTCTGGGTGCGGCAAAGCTCCCTAGGGCCCTCATGGGGTCCCTCGCCAATACCAACACCCAGATATAATTACCAGAGTTGAACAAGTGTAGTGTGGAATTACCAGCCTCAGTACATCAAAGTTTAGAGGGAACTCATGGGTTCCCTAAGAAATGCTTACACTGAGGGGATGGAACCTAGATCTCTAGGAGTAAAGTGAAGTGCCAGAAGTGAGTTTGAAAAGAAAAGGAGTTTTGAAAGAGAGTTCATGAACCAGAGAGTTTGTTTGACAAAAAAACATTTTTTTTTTAAAAGAGATGAGTAAGTGACAATCTCACACAGCATCAAAGATGCACAGCCAAAACACACAGCATTACAACAGGTTCAGACATTACAAGAAGTGGTAATAGGGGATGGGAACAATTAGAACATTTAATGGTAAACATTCTAGTGAAAAATCTAGGAATTGGTTTGGACATGATCAAAGATTACTTACTCTGACATAGCCATAAACCAACCATAAGGAGTCACATTGAGAGGGTCAAGGGATTGGGGTACAACACAATTATGAAAACAACTAGTAGATATGCCCAAAAACACACATGACAAGGGAGACAATAGCATGCTGAGTGTATTCTAATTACAGGTTTCGCAGAAGAACCATAAATAAAAGCAGACTAAGAACAATAAGAACTGAAACAAGTAGAGAATCATGTTGTTGATGAAGCTTTAAATTTAAAATAAGGCATACCAGTGAAGAGGAAAGCAAGCAGAATGAGAGAGAGCAAGACAAGAGCGCAATGGTTAGCCTTGGCTTATAGCCGGCTAACAGTAACCAAGAGCAAGGAAGAGTAGTAGAGCAGAGAACTTTTTGTAAGAAAGAGAGAGTTCTAACACAAGTCAGTGTGTGTTTTGTAATTGAAAGACCAGAGTATTTATAGTTGAAAATAGGTGGTAAAAATAAGGTAAGAATCACAATGGCATGGTAATAAAAGAAGGCAGAATCAATCAGTGCTCAAAATTAAGACACGGTTTCCTTAAGTCAAGGGATTCAAACTCAAACGGTAAACATATAGTCATATATGACAAAGCAAAATCAGTACAAGACTTAAATAAGGAAAGAATCAAGGTCTGTTATGTAATAGGGAAATCGAGTCAATTAACCGAGAAAGCAAGACAATTACTCCCTTAAGTCAAGGGATTCAAACTCAAACGGTAAAACATATAGTGATATAAGGCAAAGTAAAATCAGTCAAGACTAAACAATGAAAGACTCAGGGTTTATTAAGTAATAGGGTAAACAATTAAGACTAGATTCAGAAAGTCATAATAGTTCAATAAATAGAGCAAATTAATAAACAAGGTAAGTGAATCAATCAGTCTAAACAAACATGCAGAGTTTTTTTTAGGGCTTTGAAAGACATATTCTCAATCAGATCATTCAATAAGAAATCAGAGTCAATCAAGAGGGATTCATGCTCCAAATTTCAACACATATATAGAGAAGCTAATAATCATAGCAACGGACAAGTTCATAGATGCATAAACAATCACATATAGATAACACGAGTAGGTTAGGCCTTAGAAACTCAGTAGAACATATTCGAGGTACAGAAACTTAAGCAAAGAGAGAGTCATGCTAATACACAGAACCAAACATAGAAAAATTAGGGTTTTAACATAGGCGAGATAACAATCACAAAATCATCACGATATGCAGAGAATAGACTTAAGAGCGAAGAGAAACTCAGTTAAAAATCAGCATAAAAGAGGTTCTGAGAAATCCTAATTATTAAAAGGAAGCAAAAACGTTTAAAACTGTTGAATCTTAAAGATTGAGTTGAGAATAGTGTAAAACATAAAGAAACAAGTTGGAATCGTTAAAAATACCAGAGATTTACAAGGTTTAGGCAAAAAAAATTAGGGTTTCCTAAGAAACCAGAGATGATCGGAGAACCTGCCGTGAAACTCAAAGATCATGGTGGTTATGGAATGGTAGTGTCCAAAGCCCACCGGAGAGGCCGGAAACAACCCAAGCAAGAGCTCCCCAGGAGCAAGTTGGCATGTTCGAGACCCTTGAAGGCTTCAGAGATGAAGTGAACTGGAGAGAGGAGGCATCATGGAGGCTGGTGGTCGAAAGGATGGTGGTCGGAGATGGCCGAGGAACGGAGCTTCATCGGAGAACAGGGAAGATTCTAGAGAGAATTGGAGAGAACCAGAGAGATAGAGAGAGAATAGGATTAATTAAGGAAAGATTTAATCCGGATCGTTGATCAATAAGAGTTGGGTCGGGTATGGGTAGGATTTGGGCTTGGGTATGGGTAAATTCAATTGGGCTGGGGTTTGGGTTAGTTCAATTGGGCCAGGTTTTGGGTTCAATTTAGACTAAGTTTTAAAATATAAAATGGCTAAATGTTAAATACCCAATAAAATAGGATAATTAATTAATTAAAATGGCTAATAACTGTATAAAATGAAATTAAGTTTAAATAGGTCAAATTACAGTAATTAACTAATATTAAGTGTAAAAATGCATAAGTTTTGAATTGAAATAATACAAAATGTTCAATTGGGCTATAATTGTAAAATTATTGTAATTAAAATTAAATGAGACTCAATTGGCTAATTTATGAAATAATTGAATCCTAGTGGATAAAAACGATTAAAAATAACATACTGAGCTGGGAAACATTTTGAAATTATTTATAACATAATTTATGGATAATTATTTAAATATGAAATATTAAATAAACATGAAGATAATTTCATAAAAATATAGAGAAATAGGGAAAAATACTCCTTATTACAAAGAGTGATTTTGAAAGAAAATAACTTGAGGAAAAATTGGGTATCATCAGGTGGCTCCGGGCACTCAGCCCATTTCTACACTGCCATATCATATGGCCCCGCCAGAGTTAAAAGAGTTGAAGGGTCAGTTACAGGATTGCTAGCTAAAGGCTTCATCAGGCCTATTGTGTCTCCTTGGGGTGCCCTAGTGTTGTTTGTCAAGAAGAAAGATGGCCCGATGAGGATGTGTATTGACTACCGGCATTTCAACAAGTTTATTGTTAAGAATAAGTATCCTTTGCCGAGGATTGATGATTTATTTGACCAACTTCAGGGTGTTGCACTGTTTTCCAAGATTGACTTGAGATCTGGTTACCATCAGCTGAGGATTAGGGCATCTGATGTCCCTAAGACAGCCTTTCGCACTCGGTATGGGCATTATGAGTTCCTTGTGATGTCATTTGGGTTGACAAATGCCCCCGCTGCTTTTATGGAGTTGATTAACCGAGTGTTCAGGCTCTATTTGGATTCGTTTGTTATAGTCTTCATTGATGATATTTTGATTTACTCCCGTAGCCGAGAGGATCATGAGCAGCCCCTTCGAGTCGTCCTCCAGGCTCTGAAGGAAAATTAGTTATATGCCAAATTTTCCAAGTGTGAGTTCTGGTTGAGTTCAGTTGCATTTCTAGTCCATGTGGTATCGTCGGAAGTATTCAGGTAGATCCCAAGAAGATTTCAGCAGTCAGAGATTGGCCTAGACCCACCTCAGCTACAGAGATTCGGAGTTTCTTGGGCTTAGTAGGTTATTATCGCTGGTTTGTGGTGGGGTTTTTATCTATTGCAGCCCCGATGACCAAGTTGACTCAGAAGGTGCCTCGTTCAGGTGGTCAGATGAGTGTGAGGAGAGCTTTCAGAAGCTCAAGACAGCCTTGACCACGGCACCGGTGTTAGTTTTTCCCATAGGTTCAGGACCATATACCGTGTATTGTGATGCTTCACGGGTTGGACTTGGTGCAGTGTTAATGCAGGATGGCAAGGTTATAGCCTATGCTTCTTGTCAGTTGAAGGTTCATGAGAAGAACTATCCAGTTCTTGATTTAGAGTTAGCAGCTATTGTTCATGCGTTGAAGATTTGGATGCATTATCTGTATGGTGTGTCCTGTGAGGTGTTCACGGATCACAAGAGTTTGCAGTACCTGTTCAAGCATAAAGAGTTGAATATGAGGCAGAGGAGATGGTTAGAGTTGTTGAAGGATTATGTCATTACCATCTTATATCATCCGGGGAAGGCCAATGTGGTGGCCGATGCTTTGAGCCGGAAGTCAGCTAGCATGGGTAGTCTTGCTTATATACTGATCGGGGAGCGACCGCTTGCTTTGGATGTTCAGGCTTTGGCCAACCAGTTCATGAGATTGGAGGTTTCTGAGACTGGCAGTGTGTTGGCCCATACTATGGCCCGTTCTTCATTCTATGATTGTATTCGGGACAAGCAGTGTGATGATCGCCATTTATGTGTTCTTAGAGATACGGTCCCGCACGGAGGTGCAAAGCAGGTCACAGTTGATGGTGAGGGAGTCTTGAGGATGCAGGGTCGGGTTTGTGTACCTGATGTTGATGGAATTCGTGAGTTGATATTGCAGGAGGCCCATAGTTCCCGGTATTCCATTCATCCGGGTGCCGCAAGGATGTACCAGGACTTGCGGCACCATTATTGGTGGCGGAGGATGAAGAAGGATATTGTAGAATATGTAGCTCGGTGCTTGAACTGTCAGCAGGTTAAGTATGAGCACTAGAGACCCAGTGGTTTGATGCAGCAAATTGAGCTTCCCGAGTGGAAGTGGGAGCGTATCACCATGGATTTCGTAGTTGGCTCCCATGGACTCAGAGGATGTTTGATGCGGTGTGGGTCATTGTGGATAGGCTGATCAAGTCAGCACACTTCATTCATGTATCAGTTTCATATTCTTCAGAGAAGTTGGCAAAGATCTACATCAGGGAGATTGTTCGCCTGCATGGTGTGCCCGTGTCCACTATTTCTAATCGAGGTACTCAGTTTACCTCCCACCTCTGGAGGGTATTTCAGCGTGAGTTGGGCACACGGGTTGAGTTGAGCACAACGTTTCATCCTCAGACGGACAGACATTCCGAGCGTACTATTCATATTTTGGAGGATATGTTGCGAGCATGTGTCATTGACTTTGGAGGTTCATGGGACCAGTTTTTGCCTTTAGCTGAGTTTTCCTACAACAACAGCTATCAGTCGAGATTTCAGATAGCTCTGTATGAGGCGTTGTATGGTAGCGGTGTCGGTCGCCAGTTGGGTGGTTCGAGCCGGGAGAGGCTAGATTGTTGGGTTTAGAGTTAGTCCAAGATGCCTTGGACAAGGTGAATATCATTCAGGATAGACTTCGTACAGCTCAGTCCAGGCAGAAGAGTTATGCAGACCGTAGAGTCCGTGATTTGGCATTCATGGTTGGTGACCGCGTATTTCTTCCAGTGTCGCCCATGAAGGGTGTGATGAGGTTCGGAAAGAAGGGCAAGTTGAGCCCTAGGTACATTGGTCCATTTGAGATTCTGGATAAGGTAGGAGAGGTGGCCTACATACTTTCTTTACCATCGAGTTTATCAGCCGTGCATCCAGTGTTTCACGTATTTATGCTTTGGAGGTACATTGCCGATCTATCTCATGTGCTTGACTTCAGCGGTGTCCAGTTGGACAAGGATTTGACTTATGAGGAGGAGCCGGTAGCCATATTAGCTCGGCATGTTCGTCAGTTGAGATCGAAGAGTTATCCTTCGGTTCGTGTTCAGTGGAGGGGTCATCCTGTTGAGGAATCTACCTGGGAGTCCGAGTCTGATATGTGGCGCCGATATCCCATCTTTTCCCCGATTCAGGTACCTTTCTATGTCTGTTCGAGGATGAACATTTATTTTAGAGGTGGAGATTGTGATGACCCAAAAGGTCATCCTGTGTAATTTTAGCTAAATATGGGTTCCGAGGCCATGAAATCCTCCTTTTATCTCACCTCGATGTGCATGCGCAGCCCGAGCGCATAGCTGGGAAGCCGTTATGTGGAAAAATTGATAAAATGATGATTTTATAATAATTAATTGAATAAAGTCGACTTTGGTCAACATTTTTGATAAACGGACCTGGACCCGTGATTTGATGGTTTCAGAGGGTCCGTAGGAAAATATGGGACTTGGGTGTATGTCCGAAATCGAATCCCGAGGCTCCGAGTCCGGGAAATGAATTTTTAAAGAAAATTGTTTTCTGAAAAATATAAAGGTTTTTGAAAATGAGATTTGATGTGAAACCTGTGATATCGGGCCCGTATTATGGTTTCGGAGCCCGAAACAGGTTCAATATGTCTTATATGTGTTATCTGTAAAATTTGGTGGTAAACAAACCTAGTTTGACGTGATTCGGATCGAAAATGAAAAATTTAGAAGTTTTGGAAGTTAAAAGGAGTTTCATTGATTTTGAGATTTAATTCGATGTTTACGATGTTATTTTGGTATTTTGATTACTTGAATAAGTCCGTAGGATATTTTTGATCTTGTGTGCATAACTGGTTTGGAGCCCCGAGGGCTCGGGTGAGTTTCAGGTAGGCGTCGGGGTGGTTTAACTTAGAAAAATCTGGTTTTTGTGCTGTATCTGGTGTCCAGGTCTTTTGAGCTTCGTGATCACGGTGCACTGCATGCAATCGCAATGAGCAAGTCTGGGAGGGGGTGGAATTACCCTACACGAACGCAGGGCCTTGGACGTGAACGCAAAGCTTGGGGAAAAAGCTCTACGCGAACGCGAGGGGCCTCACGCGAACGCGTAGTGCAAATGTGGGGCTGGGTAGCTAGTACTCTACGTGAACGTGGTCGCTTGGTTGCAATCGCGATGGTCCAGGTCCAGTACTCTACGCGATCGCAGTAGGCCTGCCGCGATCGCGTAAGCTATTTTCGCTCAGTCATTTATTTTGTCCAAAAACAGAACACTTACGGGAATTACACCATTTTTCATAATTTCTTCTTCTCCACACCTCCTTGGGAAATTTTTGAAGAACTTCTTCACCATAGCTTCATAGGTAAGTGATCTTAGACTCATTTTCTTCCATTTTATCATCACCCATTAGATTTCTAGGCCTAAAACATGAGATTAGGGGTAGAAAATTAGGGATTTGGGTAGAGTTAGGGCTTTTTGATTATTTGGGAATTGGACCTCGTTTTGGGGTCGGATTTCAAAACAAATTATATATTCGGACTCGTGGGTGAATGGGTGATTGGGTTTTGGTCCGAACCTTTCTTTTGGACCAAGCGGGCCCGGGGTCGATTTTTTGAATTTTGGAAAGAAAGTTCGAAATTCTATATTTAAGCATTGAAATTGAATTGTTAAGTATTTATTGATGTTATTGAGTCAATTATGTGTAGATACTATTGATTTGGAGTCGGGTTCGAAAGGAAAAGCGGTGCTTGAGGCTTGATTTTGATCTTCGGAGTCGAGGTAAGTGTTTGGCCTAACCTTAGCTTTAGGGAATAGGTATTGAGTCCTAATTGCTACGTGTATATTCCATGTTCAATGTATATGTGAGGTGACGAATACCTATATATTGTTGTCAAGCATGATCGTGAGTCAAAAAATTTGCAATTATATGATATTTATTGGCTTCTACCATGTTTATGGGTTTAATAGCAATTTGATAGCTATTCATTTGGTGGAAATTCTTAGTTATGGGTATTGTTGAGTAGTTGATCGGTTGTGGAACTTTATGTTGGATTATACACATGTGTAGGATTGGTTATAGTTGTGTCCCTTGCCAGGACGGTATTATTCTTGTTGATTATTCCGTGCATTTAAAGTTTCTTATTTGTTGATTTTCATGCTAACTGTTGTTTTATGTAGTTATGCACGAGGAGACATTCCGTGCCATGTTTTATGATGTTATGCACGAGGGGACATTCTGTGCCATGTTTATGTTGTTTACGCACGAGGGGATATCTCGTGTCGTGTTTATGATTATAATTCACGAGGGGACATTCCGTGCGGTGTTGATGATATATATATGCACGAGGGGACATTCCGTGCCGTGTTGATGATATATATATGCACGAGGGGACATTCCGTTCCGTGATTGTGATGTTTTATGTACGAGGGGACATTTTGTGTCGTGTTTATGTTTTTTATGAACGAGGGGAAATTCCGTGCCGTTTCTTTTCACTTGTTTATTTCGTGTTGTTAATTCCCGTTATTATTTTTGGAAATTTAGATTGTTGCTTCGTTCCGTCATTTCAGTGATTTCTATCCTTTTTCCCCAGCATGTTCCCCCGCTATTAAACTTACTGTTTATTTCTTGTGGTTATTTCCTGTTATATTTTATTTAAACTGCACAGATGATATTATTTGTCGTGTCCTAGCCTCGTCACTACTTCGCCGAGGTTAGGCTCGGCACTTACTCAGTACATGGGGTCGGTTGTATTGATGCTACACCTGCACTTCTTTATGTTGTGCAGATTACGGAGACGGACCCAGTGGGCATTGATCGAGGGAGTATCCTTCAGTCCACAGACGACACTGAGGTAGTCCCGTAGACGTTCGCGGGCCTTAGCGTCACCTCCCTTATCTCTCTTTTCTAGTCTTTTCACGTAGTTCCAAGACAGTTGTACACATTTATTTCAGACCTTTATTTTTAGTAAATCTAGATTGTCCGTGAGATTGTGATACCGGTTCTAGGGGTGTATTTAAGGAAATTTTGTAAGATTTATTATTTAAGTTGTTGAATATCTTATCTTCCGCATTTCTAATTATAATTGTTCTAGTTTACTACTGTTATTTTAATTGTTATTAATAAAGAAAGAGTAATTTAACCAAAATGTTGGCTTGTCTAGCGGGTTCAACGTTAGACGTCATCACGGCCTAAAGGTGGGATTTCGGGTCGTGACATTTAGCATGTTTGGCTGAGTTGGAAAAATGAGCTTATTTTGAGAAATGTTTCTTTTCATAAGTGCTTATCGAAAAAGTCTTTTTGAAGAAAAAGAATTTGTGTTTGGCTGATCAATCTGAAAAATACTTTTAAACAACATGTTGCGTTTGGCCAATTTTTTCAAAAAGTAGTTTTATGTGTCAAATTAGGAATAAGGACATGAAAAGATTTGCTTAATAGTTAATGTTATATAAGCAGATAAATAATCAAAAATGTTTATTAGTGGTAAAGATAATAATTAAAATTTTCTATTTTATTTAAGTAAAATGTAAAAATAAAATTGAAAAATACTTATTCTTTCAAGATAATTTAAATATAACAAAAAGTTATTAAATAAATATGAAAGTTTATCCCAAAAGTCATTATGTATTACTTAATAGTTTAACTAAGTAAGGTTTTTTTGGTATATATAATATTTTACTAAGGGTATTATTGGTAGGACGATAAGTCAAAATTGCTTCTACTTTTGGGGAGAAGCTACATTTTTATTGGAAGACCGAATTGAATACAAGTATATACAACCGAATTAATAGAAACGTATACATCCTATTTCTTGATTTTTTGTGTTTGAATATAACTGATTTCAATTTGGTGAAATTGAATACAATGTAAATTATATAAGAACAGATACATCCAAATTGAATATTGTGTATACAATCGAATTGAATATAGCGATGCTTACCATGACAAGCAATTAGTAGTTACAGAATGTAATTAGCTAAGTTATAGCTATGCCAAACAATAAGCCTCCAAACAATACTCATTTCTGAAAGTTCCCCTATTAAAATTTGGATATGCTTTCAGATTGAGAAACTTAGGGAGAAAATGACTCTCTATAGTCCCTCAAATTTTTAATAGCTCATGTATTGACCCGAAATGTCCCTTCGGCACAAACATATTACATTTAATAGCCTGAAATATTTATTTTGTATATTTTTTATATAGTGACAGTTTATTTTGTATATATTTTGTATAGTGATAGTCTATTGTATATAAATTGTACAGTGACAATCTGTTTTGTATAATGACATCTATTTTGTATAGTGACGGTCTTTTTTTTAATATATTTTTATAGTGACATCTATTTTGTATTTTCACAGTCTTTTTTGTATACATTTTTCTAGTGACATCTATGTTGTATATTTTTTGTATAGTGACAGTCTATTTAGTATATAAATTGTACAGTGACAGTCTATTTTGTATAATGACAATCTATTTATGTATTTTTTTTGTACATTGACAATCTTTTTTTTTATATTGAATGACTACACGTTTATAAAAGAGTTAATACCCTCAAACCCACCTAAACTATACCATTTTTGTCAGTTTACTACTTAAACTATCGAGTGTCCCTGGAAACCCCCTGAACTATATCTCCCTTCATATAAAAACCCCCCGTCACTTATGTTGTAGTATGTATGCAATCACTTACTCAAAAGCGCGTGAAGCTTGATAATTAGCAGATTTGGGGTCCACCTGACACCATCCATAACGGCTAAGTAGGCCATTTTTTTAAAAAACTTATATTTTATCCCTTTTCTGTAAATTACACCATCTTCTCCATTATTTCACCTTTCTTCTCTATTTCTTCACCTTTCTTCACTATTTCTTCACCTTTTTATCTCCTTTCATCTTAATTCATTTGAAATTCTCTCTCTGTTTATTGAGTTTATAATTTATCTTACGCATTTTATCCATCCTTCATTGTTAACCAAATTAATTTAAAAAAAGAACACCCATTGTATAAGAGTCATGAGGTTTAATGTGTTTTGTGGTTGTGGGCAACCTGCTTCTTTGAGAACATCAACGACAAATGCTAACCCATGAAGACATTTTTTTGGATGCAAGTACTATGGGGTAATCATCTTTCAAATCATCATATTTTATGTGATATAATATGGCTAAATTTTAATTTTATTTATAATGATTTGGTTAAACTTTTTAGGCTAAGGATCGTGTGGCTTGTGCATTTTTCCAATGATCTTGGGTTACTGAAGGATAAAATGGAACTCGAGGCCGAATTGAAGAAGAAGAAAATGTTGAAAATGCTACTTATTATTAGTATATGTTTCAATGTGTATTTTTGGTTGTTCAAATGCTAGGAAGTGTTTCAATTGCTACGAAGTGTAATATGAAACTTTGGTTTGTCATTTGAGAACGAGATATTTTATGCTATGTAACATTGCGTATATGAGAACATTATTAATGGATTTACATCTTTTGCTCTGAATGCTCAATACCTTATGATATAATACTTAATAGTAGTAACTAGTATTAAGCTCTGCTCTATGAGCTTAAAATTTTTATTAAATTCAATTCTTCCATCTCTGTTTTCATAAGGCCATAATCATCAAAGGCCATTATCATCTTCCATCTCCATTAACCACTGAAAATTCAGACAAACTCATTCCCCCAATAATTTTCATCAACTCACTTGCACCACAAAAATATTATCCAAAACAAAATCATAGTATCAAACACCTCCCTTTTTTTTATTTGCTTTTGGTGATTTTGACCTTATATACTGTAGTAAAGCACTTCTATGTTGAAGTTGTCTAGTTGTGATTGCTTGCTTTCCCTTCCATTTCAGGCCTTTACTTGGTTTATAACCAAGATCACCAGTCACTACAGCTGAACTTTCAATTTCTCCATCGATCCTTCCACTGTCAATCACCCTACTAACATGCCTCCCTTGCTGAAAATTAAGTTAAAAAACAGATATCAAAAAATAGAGTTTAATGCAACCTCAAAACTTCCAACCAAACAACTAATTACCTCAACACATGTATAGCCACTTTTGCTGACAAATACTCCATGTCTCACTACTCTTGGCCTCTTAAATGCATTGTTGCTTGCTTGAGATTGTTGCATATCTGAAACTTGAGATTGTTGCACATCTGAAACTTGAGATTGTTGCACATATGAGTTTTGTGAGTTCTGCACAATGTTGTTATTGCTTCTTCCTTTACCACCCTTAGATTTAGCATTCTTCTTACTAGTAAATGCTTGGGAGTCGGCCTTTGATCTCTTTGTAGAGGTTCATTTTTGTGAGTAGTCACTCCCTTAGCATATATAGAAACAGAGCCAATCAGTCCCAATCCCAATCAAAAAACAATAACAGTCAACAATACAACAAAAAGGATCATATAGATTCATTGTACATAAACAGAATCTCTTCCTTTCTTCCAGGCTAGAGAAGGACATAAGATTCAGCTACTATTGGACAAAATTCTGTAAACTAATAGTTAGGACCACTGATAAAGTGAAAATGATATACCATGTATTGGTCTGTTACTACTCTCACCACAGTTGGCTATCAACATTGGTCTCACTGCCTACTTAATTGGAAACTTCAAAAACAGAAACAGAAATAGAAACACAAAAAGCTAAAAACAACATCTACTTAGAAACAGAAACAGAAAAACAGAAACATAAAAAGCTAAAACAGCACCAATCAAAAACAGAATAAAAAAAAGCTAAAACAGAAACAGAAAAATAGAAACAGAAACAGAAACACAAAAAGTTAAATAACATCTACTTAGAAACAGAAAAACAGAAACATAAAAAGCTAAAACAGCACCAGTCAAAAACAGAAACAAAAAAAGCTAAAACAGAAACAGAAAAATAGAAACAGAAACAGAAAAAGTGGAAACATAAAGTAACTCTGAAGTGCTTTGAGGTATATATGGACATCTTCTTCTATTATGATTTGTGGACTTACAAATTGAACAACTCATTGATATTCCTCTCTTTGTAAGCTTGCCACTACTTTTTATCTCCCTGGCCTCCTTTTTTTTTTGTGGGCCTTCCAGGCATTGTTCTAAAGGGATGTGGTTCAACCTTTGCATTTGTTGACTCAGGACACATCTCTATGCATGGTATTGGTTGTATGAAATGAGAATAAGCTTTTAGGTAAGTCTCATTCTTGTACCACTCAGAAATGAAGTCAAGTGGATTAAGTCTCTTGTGATGAATTGCAGCCACACCATGTGCACAAGGTATCCCTTTTAGTTGCCAAGCTCTGCAACTACACACTCCCTCAGTCAACTTGACAATGTGTTTAATCCTTGCAGTCCCCTTAACATCATACCCAAAATCACCATTCCAGTATATTGTGCACTTTATAGACTTCTATGATACTTTGCAAGATACTTGGTATTGCACATTGAACTTGTGTTGGTCTTGTTGCAATTATGCCTAGGATTATAAGTTTTGATAATGAAATCAACAGATTTGGGCTCTCTGCTTGCAAACAACAACCAAGGGCATTCACTAGTTTTGCATTTTACCCTAACTCTACTTTTATCATTTGCAATCTTCTCGAGCTCACAACCCCTTTCTATTGCATACCTGGTGACAGCTTCCCTAAACTTATATACATTTTCAAAGACCATGTTAAGTTGCCAAACCACCTTATCCCATTTTGGATCATACATTACCCTCTTGTTCACCTTCCTAGTTTTCAAGTTCCCACCACTCTCATTGTCACTGTCACTTTCAAAACTATCAGCATCTAAACTGTCATAAAAAGGCTCATCACCAACTAACTTACCTGAAATATTTTTCTTCCCTTTATCTATGTCTTCAAAACCTTGATCTATCCCAATTAGTCCAAGAAAACACTCAGCAACAACTTTCTTTCTTGGTGCTCTTTTTTTCTTTTTATAAGCCTTCAAATCTATTTTAACTATGTTCAACTCTTCATGCACATCACTACCATAATCAACCTCATGCTCTTCATCATCAGAACTGCTAGATTTATCACTATCTGCAGCATTACCTATGTCATCTTCCTCTAACTCTTCATCTTCTATGTCAGAATCATCTTCATCTACTAAGAATTTTTCAGGAAGTTTTCTACAACATGTGACTGTTCAAGGGGTTCTATTTGACCACTACAATCAATATTTTCAATTCGGAACCCTAAGGGTGCATTAAAACTTTCAACAACCCTATTGGAAGATTCTTCAACGACCCCACTAGTCACATGGCTATTCTGGACCACATTATCTCCTTTATGGCATACATAAATGTCTATTGTATCCTTATTACTTAATAGCGCAGCAAGTACCAACAAATCTCTATCATTTTTCAATTCTACCAAATTGCCACCCTTAGAAGATACAATATACATTTTTGCTACATTGGTAAACCCAAAATCCTTGGCATAATCAATAATTTCTGGAATAGAGAGTTTGTCCGTGTCCACATTAAAGGCATATTCAATATTTTCCCCAACATAAACCAGCCCTACCTCACTCACAAGCATATGAAATCTCAAATTCAAATATTTGTCTGCCATTACCCTAAAATAACAATAAAAAACAGAAAAGAATAAGACCAAAAACACAAAATTAACACGTTATTAATGCAATATAGAAAGACCTGAAATCAGTCGCTAAGCATGCATGTAACTATTTATTTGACAAACAAACATCGACAAGCATGAAAATATAACACCTCAAAAAACAACCCAAATTTTTCACCACTTTAGAACTAAATCGCAGCATAAATATCACAACAAAATTAATAGTGAATAATGAATAAAACCTGTATTGAAGCAATTATATTTGTAAATCTTCGGTTTCTTCAAAGAACCGGAGGCCCCTTTTTCACCAGTAAAACCCTAAGCCCTAATTTTGTTCTGATTCACCAGCAAAACTTCACGTTTGTTCTCAATCCGACATACTAGCGACTAGTTGAAGAAGAATCGAGTGATTTAGAAGAAGAATCGAGTGTTTTTGAAGAAGAATCGAGTATTTTGTGAAAAAGAATCACCAGCAGCGACTAGTGTATTGTGTACCCACCTTTTTTTACTAAGAGTAATTAATAATTAATAATTAATTTAGGCTAATTAAATGGATTTTAGGATTAATTAGATTATTTACCCACGTGGCATGCCATATGGCATGTTTTATAATTTAAAAAGAGTGTGTATCATACGTACTACAACATAAGTGGGGGGGAGGGGGTGTTATATGAAGGGACATATAGTTCAGGGATTTTCGGACACTCGATAGTTTAAATAATAAACTGACAAAAATGATATAGTTTAGGTGGGTTTGAGGGTATTAACGTTTTATAAAATCAATCATTACTTAATTGATGTGATGCGTCTTACTGTGATTTTTAAGTGTTTATTGTTTGTTAGTGTATCTAGGAATTGTAACAAATGGAGTATACTCCACGGATCCTATGTTTGAACTTACGTAGTATTATATAAATAAAATTTTCAGTTTCTGAAAAAAAAAAAGAAGTATACTCCACAATTCTCAAAAGGAAAAATGCAAAACAAGCAAAAACAGAAAATTGATTTTTTTTGGCAATTAAATTTTTTTTATTATCAATGGAGTAATGTACAGTAAAACGCCTCGCCATGTATAGCGAAAATTTCTCTCTCTTTTTTTCTTCTCCTGTGTAATCATATCTTGACTAAAAATAAAATCTATTAAGTGCATGTTATATCAATCTTACTACATGAACTATTAAGTTACTACCTTTCTGGCTACTTTTTGTTGTTACAAAACTTTTCTTTTTATTTCTTTTATGATATTATTGTTTCTTCTGTTGAGCCGATGGTCTTCCGGAAACAGCCTCTCTACTCTTCCGAGGTAGGGTTAAGGTCTGCATATACTCTACTCTCTCCAGATCCCACTAGTGAGATTATACTAAGTATGTTATTGTTGTACAGAAACTATCAAATTAAGAAAGTAAAGATTAATATTTATGATGCCTTATGATAGTTGTTTGGATGGGGGAGCTAGGCGTAGCAAAGAGAAAGAATAAAATAGATAAGGTGGGTTAGCGAATGTTTTGTTGTAGCCAATACAATAAGTTTTGGGCTACAACTTGCAATCAAATATAATGGGCTAACGGTAGTCTTGAGTTTGTGCCGAATGGCCAATTATGTCAGGATCTCAAATTTGGGCGGGCTTAGAATTTACCTCAACTGACCATGGCTTAATGAACTGGGCTACCACTTAGCCAAGATAAGTTTTGCAAGCATAGATTTCGGCCGGCATCAAGTAAAGATTTCAGATTAATGATCAAAACTTGCCTTGTCCAAAATTTCTGGCCAAATCCTAATCCTAACGAACGCAATTTGGCCACGGATTTCAAATTGGTTTACAAAACTTGCCTTGTCACAAATCTTGAAGGCAGGATTTTGACCACAAGTCGCCATAACTTGCTATGTAAAAAAATTCATCAGGGAATGGGACATTTAGAGAGAGATAAATGATAGTTTAAAGTTACAAATACATTTTTGATTAAAACTATTATATGTCCTTGCATTGGAGCTCATAAACCTTAGGTCTTTATATATACGTCAATATATGTGTGACTATAAAGCTTAGATCTTTCTACTTGCATTGCATTGCATTCAATTGAGTTGCGCATTAAAGTGTTTGATTAATTTTATTTTTATAGATGGTTGATTCCTGTATTTCAAACTGGAATAGTTGTTTGATGGTGATTAATGCAAGTAGAAAGTCTATGGAAGTACTGTAGCTAGGTTACTAATTAACTACCATTATGTCTTTGGTCTTATTACTAAGACCATAGCAGGAGATAATGTGTGGGTTAGGCGCACAACAAGTGTTTGAACCTTGCCACAAACAATAGCCTTGTATTTAAGGGGTAAAGGGTAACCATGGTTCACCGAGTTTGAACCATCCGCTACTAGCCCTCGTGGATTTCTCGCTCAGCAAGGAAAAAATTTCCTATCATTTTGAGCGAGAGCAGAAAGGAAGTTGCAAGTACAAATTTTGTCTTCTTCCTGACACTTGATATATATATTGAATAAATTTGCATGACTAGTGCAAGAAAACAAACTAGTACAACCTTATGATATGGCGAAGAAATTTAAACAGCAGCCAGCATGCTGCAATTTATAGTAGAGCTTAAAATTAGCAATGTTTAAGAACAAATTTCCTCTCACCTTGGGCCTGATAGGATTGAGGGAAGTAATGGAGCAGAATCTATTATATTGATATCTGATACGGTTTGTGGTATAAGAAAGTTGTAGTCCAGACTCTTTTCAACATCCACCGCGCCCTCGATGACCATGACAACTGTTGACATTGATGGTCTCTTGGCGTAATCGCGTTGTAGACACCACGCTGCAACTTGCATTGTATCTACTACTTCTTCCTTATAAAGCCGCATATCTTCACTGCGCTTATCAATCAGATCCACTAGTCGTCCTTCCTCTGCCTTTCTCCTGAGAAGACTAAACAATAGCCTTTGCTCCTCGGGCTCAGATGGCTCGAAGTTTTTCCTTCCACACAAGATCTCCAAGACTACAACGCCAAAGCTATAGACATCTACCTTTTCTGTTATAACTGCACTAAGCCATTCAGGAGCTAGATAGCCAGGAGTACCTCTCATGGTAGTCACAACTTTGCTCTTAGTCCGATCTATTAGCTTGGAAAGTCCGAAGTCAGAGAGCTTAGCATCATACTTCTCATTTAGGAGAATGTTTTGAGGCTTAATATCCAAATGTAGAATTTTTTGCCTGCATTCGTCGTGGAGGTAGGCTAATCCTTTGGCTATGTCATGAATAATCTTCTTCCTGCATTTCCAATCTAGAACGATTTCTTGATTTCCAGAGTAGATCCATTTGTCTAGCGATCCATTGCTCATAAACTCATATACTAGAAGTCTGTGAGATTTCTCAGCACAGAAGCCAATTAATTGGACCAAGCTGAGATGATGTATGCTGCCAATGGTTTCAACCTCAGCTAGGAATGATTTCCTGGCTTTGCCTAATATTCCATCAAGGCATTTCACTGCTATCTTTGTGTCGTCTTTTAAGGTCCCTCCGAACACTGATCCAAATCCTCCTTCACCAAGCTTTTTGCTAAAGTTCTCAGTTGCAGACTTTAGATCGTCGTAAGAAAATCTAACAGGCATTCCTGGCATGTTATCTAGATAATGCTCTTCCACTTCATCTTCCTTTCTCTTTTTCCAGAATATGAAAATTATGCATCCAATTATGATACCAAGAATGGAAATTCCTGTAACAGATCCCACTATAGCACCATTCACGTGCCTCTTCCGTCTTGCAATAGTTGGTTGAGTTTCATTCTGTACTTTCAGAAACACATAGCAATTCTCATTCTCAATATTCATTAACGAAAAGATCTCGGATGGAAGGTAGCACTCCCCAGTAGAAGAATTTGAACCATAACGAAAAAAAGCAGCTTTACAAGAACAATTCCTCAAACATGCATTTTTACAGGTAGTCATGTCTGTATCAATAATATCTGCACTAAATGCGAAATAAGTCACACCATTGAGCTCCAAATATCTGTGTTTTTTTGAGTCATTACAAGTCATTTTTGTGATCTCAGAACAACCAAGATTAGGCTGCCTATCATTTATCTGTCTAAAATAATTTGTTGAATCAGAACTTGATTTGGGACAACTACACTGCCCATTTGAGCAAATGCCGTATCTTCCACATGCCATTGGGTAAGCACACTCACCATAATATAAGTCTGTAAAAAGGTCATTGACCTCTTTCCACTGGTCTTGCCACTCATGCACTTTTAAGTGCCCATCAAATTCCAGTTTCAAAAATTGAGCTGAAGATAGAGGAGCAACAGAAACCAGTATCCGTGGATTCTTGGAGTCACTGGAATTGGTGAATAAAGCTAAGCTTCCATTCAAATACATGACATAGTTGGATGATTTACTATCATTTAGTCCAATAATGGATCTCTCAAAATACGTTTGTGGTGGACTCGACTCAACAAAAGCAATCAAACCATTATTTGTGGCAGAGACAGAAAACAAACCTCCCTCAGTCAAGTTTGTTGCTGAGACACTTGCTGTTAGTTTCATTCCTGATACTAACTTCTGTCCTGGTACCAAAGAATCAGTTGGATGATCAAAAGATTGCCAAACAGTAACATTGTTGACATCAAAGAGAACAAGATTCCCCAAATGAGTCAACTTTAAACCAGCAACAGATTTCTCAGTAGTATTTGCTGACCAAACCAAAGTACCATCAGCATCTCTAAGTACCAAGTTTCCTCCTAATGTGAGCTGCAAAGTTGCATTGATCCTAACTGGATTGTTCCTATTAGCAGACCAAACAACTCGCGGGAATGATCCTCGTGTATGCGCAATGAAGATGGCAAAGATGTAAGTGTCACAATTGCCATTACAGAGGAATCCACAAGCATAACGTGGAACAGAGCTTCCTTTGACAAGTATAGGCGTTACTATAGAAACATCAGTGAAGTTCATTGAATGTGATGCTGAATAACTGTTGATCCAAGTTGTAGAAAGATTTGCAGTTGGATAATCAAGAAGTTGACTGGTTACTGAGTGGAAGTAACAAAAATGAGGGAACAAGAAAGGGAAAATCCAGCTTACAGCCATAAAAAATGAAATTTGGAAAGATTATGAAGTTGTCTTAGTTAAACCAATTCCTTTAATTTAATATACATTCATGGACTTAAATTCTCAGAAAGACTTAACCCTAGCGCATTGATCCAACCACTACTATTTCATTTTCAACTTACAGGATGGTTTGGAGGAAAGAAAGGGACGTGCTCAAATTATGGGGGAAAAATCCAAATAGCCGCCCACTAGTATTATAAACTCAACATAGCCCTACAAATTAAACTACACAACCGTATAATAGTGTAGCCAAATCAATTGGATCCTCCAATAAAATCCATGTATATCAGAACATAAAATTCTTGTAACCAACCAAATATGAAGAGCAGTTCTGACATGAAGTCTTAGAACTCCTGCCAATGCCACACAGCTTTTATCTCTTCATGGCTTGTAATTTTAATCTTTTCAATCAATTACACTTTACAACATTCTCTCTACCATGCTTCTTCCACCACTCCAATAGTCTCTCACACAAAATAAATGTTTCTAGCTTTTTCGTCACTGCGACTGGAGCTAAAACCCAAATTTTTTTGGTTCCTCAAAAATCACTTTGCCATTGGTGAAATGAGTAGAACTACTTATACAAGATGCCCAAAAAAAAAAAAAAAAAAACAAGAGAAACCATAGGATTTAGAGGGTCTCTCATACTTCAACATCTACAATAGTCTGAATCCATTATACAGATACTTATACACATTATTATACACATGATATGCAGTGTATAATTGATGCATAATAATCAGTGTGTATTCATTATACACTCAGGGGTCGTTTGGTAGGATGCATTAGCTTTGTGTATTAATAATACCTTGTTTGGTAGACATTTTGAACATATGCAAGCATTAAAAAGTTAATGCTTTAAAAAAGTAAAGTGACAAAAATCATTATATTGGAAGAGCTAGAGAGAGAAGGTCTATCCTCTCCCTAAAATCCTACTACATTCCTCCATTTCATACTGGAAGAATGCAAAATATTCAACCATCTTTGCAACAGATAACTCAAATCCCTCAAAATCTCTGGATATTAACAATAATATACCCACCAACAATAATATATGCACTCGAACTTTATCTCTATGGAATGCTTTGAGGATCTAATTGCACCTATGAAGTTACAACAGCTAGATGCGACACAGGTATTGGTGGAGATGAATCAAAAAATGCAGATCACACGATATGTCGAAGATATGCATCCTTGGAGGTACTCAGTAATTATCAAATTAATGGGTAAGCGGATCCTCCATAACCATCTTCCCAAGAAAATTCAAGACTTATGGAGGATTGGTGAAAATTTTTCATTAATTGACTTGGGTGCTCACTATTACATAGTAAAGTTTGGTAGATAGGAAAATATGAACAAGGCATTACACGATGGCCCCTGGTTCATAAATGGGCATTTTCTCTCGGTACAAAAATGGAAACCAAACTTTGTTGCTTCTCAGGCAAAACAACAAATTGCCGCTGTATGGGTGTATCTCCCACGAAAATTGGTAACAAAATTGGGCGTGATGCATGTACATCAGCAACCTTGAGAGGACGCTATGCGATCAGCAAGTGATCATATATTTTTATTGGTTCTCATAAACAGAAAATATTATATGAGGGTGACAATTTCTTATGCAAACTATGCAGAAGATTAGGTCATTCATCCCTACAATGTCCCTACTATGTTACAGAAAAATCAAGAAACAATACGTTGCAACAAATTAAGCTCTCCACAAATGTCAAAAGAAAACAGATGGTGAAAATTGGCAGATAGTGATGTTCTCGAAAAGAAAGAAGAATCCTCCAAGAACAAAGTCTGAATCAATCCGGAACACACATGATGCAGGTATTAATGTCAAAAATCATTTTTGGACCAATGATGCTTCTCAAAGTAGTAAATGATGATGATGATATGGACGCTACTTCCTACAAGGCTAATATCCCTCCAACTCTACAACACTTATCTCTTGATAATCCTAGCAATGAACAAGTGTTGGTTGATATTAACCAAGTGTCTAGCTAGTACAATAGTTGAACACTCTTTTGAGTCCTCTAGCCATGAACATGAATACAATTCTAATCCAGAATATACAAAACCTTTGGAACCTTCCTACTCTCTTCAATCCGTTACGATCGAAGGAACCCGCCAATATATTCCTACTTCTCATACCTTAGAATGCCTAGAACAACCTGGCATAGCCCCAAAAACAAAACAACAACCCAACCCCCATGAAAAGCCAACCCCCTCCACCACCCAATGCTCAAGAACCAAGAGAAAATGTAATGTAATGGAGGAACTAGAGGAGATACCTACTCCAAACAGGGGTTTCAGAATCGAGTTTTCAAACATAAACGAAGTCAAAGTCTCACTTTTGAAGGTGAGGCACGACTTTAGGCATGTCTTCAGTTGTCCAATTGCACTATACAGGTGCACAATGAACATAAAGACACCACAAGTTTAGAGATATGATAGGCCTCCTTTTTTAAAGATTTTAATTTTACAGATATGATCGAGGTCCCTGTACAGGGAAGATCTGGAGGAATGGTTACTCTGTGGAATCACAATATGGTCACTGTCCAAAACTCAATTAGGCCAGATCAGGAAATCCATGCTATGGTTGAGATACTTCCTAAACGTTAATCTTGGCTTTTTTCTTCCATTTACGCTAGTACTAGTAAGACTAATAGAAATCTACTTTGGAAGAACTTGGAAAATATTTATGATTCTTATAAAGGCCCGTAGTTAGTAAGGGGTGATTTTAATGACGTTTTAATGGCTGAGGAGAAATTTGGTGGAAAACATGTTAGTCTCAATAGGTCAGGCAAACTATGGTCCAGCATAAATTATTGTAACCTCTTTGACTTGGGATTTAAAGGAAATAAATTCACTCGGTCAAATCATAGGAAAAGGCAAAAAAGTCTAATTATGGAACGATTAGATACAGTGTTCTGTAATGATAAATGAGCTACTCTTTTTCCTGAAGCCTCAGTTACCCACCTGCTCAAAATTCCACTCAGACCATAGAGACAATTTGGTGTTCACATCCTGACTTCATTAATGTGGTTAATTCTAGTTGGAAAGATAATGACTGGTGTAATGCGGCTCGACCTTTTAGAAACAATATTTTGGAATGGAAAAGAAAAACTTTTGGTGATCTCTTTCACAGAAAAAAGAGACTTTTGGCTAGACTTAACGGTATCCAAAATTCTCCTACCTACTAGTAGATTTCTTCAACAATTAGAGCAAGATCTAATGTATGACTACAATAATATCCTTAAGTTAGAAGAAGACTACTAGAAAGTTAAATCTAGAATTCTATGGATTAATGAAGGCCATGCTAATATTATATTTTTTCATATCACCGCCACTAATAGGAGACGAAGAAACCATGTTACTTGTTTTAAAAATGACGAAGGTCAATGGATTGATGATCACAACTCCATGAAGGATCACACTTTGAATTACTTTTCAGAAATATTCACAACCTCTCATCTTCAAACAAATTGGTTCAAAATCCTTAATGACCCGGTCTCTTTCAATAATCTAGATCTGTCCTCACTAGATTATCCCCTACTGGATAATGAAGTTCTTAGGGCTGTTTTTTCCTTTAAACCTCTTAAAGCTCCGGGACCTGATGACTTTCACCCATTCTTCTTTCAAAAATATTGGAAAGTGGTGGGACAATCAGTTCTATAATTTTGCCACAATGTTTTCGCTACGCAATCCTTTCATCAATCTAAACAATACCTACTTATGTGTCACGATCCAAATTCCTAGCCTTAGGGATCGTGATGATGCCTAACACCGCACTTGCTAGGCAAACCAATGTTAGAGTTCGATTAGCTATTTTTATTTTATTATCCATTTAAACATAATAAAATAAATTTAAAGTAAACTTAATCTAATAGTTTCCAACGAATAACTCCAAATATAAAATGATAAACAACTAAATAAACCGAGCCAAGAACTAATTATAGAAATAACTCTAGAACTACCCCAGGGTCTGGTGTCACAATTCACGAACTACTAAAGAATACTATAAATAATGGGCTAAAAGAAATAATATAACTATTTTGAGAAAATGTAAAACAGTCCCTACGAACTAAGAGAAGACTCTCGGGATCTGCAAACGCCGGCAGATATACCTCGTGTCTCCGGATAATGAATAACGACTACTAAAAATCTCTACTACTGGCCGGTACCTGGATCTGCACAAAAGAGTGCAGAGTGTAGTATCAGTACAACCGACCCCATATACTGAGTAAGTGTCGAGCCTAACGTTCACGAAGTAGTGACGAGACTAAGGCGGGGCAATTATAACTTAACCTGTGATAATATATGTATATAATAAAGTAATAAAATAATCATACGCAAACAAGAAAATATAACCGCAACAATGAATAAATAAAATAATTCAGTCGCCTATTCCAGGCTTCAGCTGTGACCAAGATCCCACATAAATTTCCAAACTTTACTTTAAAACTGTCGTAAGTGCATAATGAGAAATAGTAGAGTAAAACAGTAAATTTTTTCAAATCTTTGTATTTAAATTCAGTAACACATAAATATCCTCCCTTATCACTATCTTGTTGCGGCGTGCAACTCGATCCCACCTATCCACCCTTGTCACTATCATTTATCTCACCTGTCCACCATTGTCACTATCATTTATTTTACCTGTTCACCCTTATCACTATCATTTATTTTGCCTGTCCACCCTTATCACTATAATTTATTTCTCCTCTCCACCCTTATCACTATCAATTTATTTATTTATCAAGAACTTTCACAATTCAGACCAAGTCTTTCACAACACTTTCATCTCAACAGTTGTAAACAGAAAACTGTACTCCTCATAGACTCATCAACATTATCACAAAAATGGAACCAACAGGAATACATATATATCTCGTAAAACAATGTCAACCCACTCAACCTTTATGTAGAAGTAAACATTGTAGCAAAGATGAAAATAACTTTACTATAATTACAGATCCATGTACAAACATGGTCAACTACAAGACAATATGCAATTACAATTTTCAGCGAACTATAAAATGCATGTAACAAATGTGAAAACATGAATGACTATTTGCTTTATAAGTATATCAAGAATATGGACTCTGGAATCAGTACGGCTCTTTCAATTCACAACAACGTGTCTCAAGCATCCCATTTTAAGATCCTAAATTACTCAACGTAATCAAGCACCATCTTAAGCTAACCAGATTATGGTAGACTGAGAAACATATATATACTCAGTGCATACCTAGTAGCATTTCCCACTTCTTTACGTGAGGAGCTCTCTATAAACCAAGGAATACACTAACACTTTTCCAAAAATAATTTCAACCAGACTTAATAATAAATTAACAAGCCAAGTAATCATAGAAACAACAATGGACATGAAATAATTATAACCCCAGCAATTAAATTGGAAACGGGGAGGGGATCATGTAAGCAGACAATTTGGTGGTGCATAGATACTCGTCACTTCACCTATACACCACTCACATGCAGTTTCACATAACAATTTAGTTGGGGATTCATATTCCCTCAAGTCAAGGTTAAACCAAGCACTTACCTCAATTTCGCAGGCCACTCACTGTTCAATTATAACTTTTCCTCTTGAATTCACCTCCAATACACTCGAATCTAACCACAATTAACTTAATGTCATTAATTAATGCTAAATGAACTAACTTTACTGAAAATATAATTTTTCCTAAATTTTCTAAAAAAAGTTAAAACCCGACCTCGGGCCCGCTTGGTCCAAACCCGGGTTCGGACCAAATTACGTTTACCCATTCAACCACGAGCCCGAATATATAATTAGTTTCGAAATACGACCTCACTTCGAGGTAAAGATTCAATTTTTACAAAATTCCCTAATTCTACCAAAACCCTCAATTTTTACCATGAAAATTCTTAGTTTTTGATTTAAAAGTGATGAAAAATATTGGGTAATTGAAATATAACCAAAAAAACGAGTAGAGAACACTTACCCCAATCCCTATGGTGAAAATCGCTCAAATCCGAGCTCTCCAACTAAAAATATGACCGAATGAACAAACCCTAGTTTTATATATTTTTCTGCAAGCTATTCTGCCTCGTTTATCGTACCAAACGATCCTGAAACTCGATTTTTATGTCTCCAATGGATTCTTTGTAAAATTTTACTCAAGTTAGGCTTTTTAATCACTCAATTTGACCTTATAATGAAGGAGATATGTAGGTTTTAATATTTGCAAATAATGCAGATTTTTAAATACACTGCCAGTGGCAATTTCGTAATTAATCTGAAAAATCTGGCAACCTTAGTAAAATGACCATAAAATCCTCATACGATGTCCAAATTCAACGATTCTTTTTGTTACGGATCCATAATTGCGATACGGATCTAGAAATTCATTCAAAATAGAAATCGGAGCTCATTTGTTCAATATGATATCATTCATGCTTAAAGAAACGACGTCGAATCATAGGAAAGAACGAGCGCAACACAACTCAAACCTATTCGAAACTCACCCGAGCCCTCGGGGATCTAAACCAAACATGCACTCAAGTCTAAAAACATCATACGGACTTGCTCGTGCGATCAAATCATGAAAATAACGTGTAAAACTCTGAATTAAACCTCAAAACTCATCATTTTTCTCAAGAACACTTCAATTTCACTATTTCTCAACCGGACGTCCGAATCACGTCAAATAAACTTCGATTCTCACCAAACTTCACAGTTAGTATTCAAATACTATAACAAATCTGTACCAGGCTCTGGAACCAAAATACGAGCCCGATACCAATGGTTTCAAACATTAATTCTTTTCTTTATTTCATTAATAATTCAGCAAAATAATTTCTTTCAAAAATTGATTTCTAAGGCTTGGGACCTCGGAATTCATTTTCGGACATATGCCTAAGTCCCATATTTTATTGTGAACCTCCCGGGATTGTCGGAACACAGATCCGGGTTCGTTTACTAAGAATGTTGACTCAAGTCAACTAAAATCACATTTTAATTCTAAAAATTATTATTTCTTATATTTTCACATAAAAGCTTTCCCGTTTCATGTTCGGACTGCGCACGTAAATCGAAGTAATTATGTCTCATTCCTAAAATTCCTAATGCTAACAACCTAAAAAACTTTAGACCATAGGCTTATGTAATATTATTTATAAAATTATTACTAAGAATATTTCTAACAGGATTAAACCTTTTCTAGATAATATCATTAGTCCCATCCAAGTCAGTTTTTTGAAAAATAGAAGGGCTTATGACAACACTATCATTATTCAAGAATTACTTTTGAAATTCAATCATCTTAAGAGTTCCAAATCTTTTATGATCCTTAAAATTGATTTAGAAATTTTTTTTGATCGACTTGAGTAGTCTTTATTTTATCGAACCTAAAGACATTTCAAGTTCCCTCCTAAGATTACAAAGCTGATCATGACATGTATTACTAATAGTAACATCTCTATCCTAGTAAATGGATCCAAGACTGACTTTTTTAGTCCTAGCAGAGGTATAAGGCATGGGGATCCTATGTCTCTATATATGTTTATACTATGCATGTAAATGTTGTCTAAATACATTAGTAATCAAGTATATATTAGGAATTGAGACGCTATTTGTCTCAACAATAGAAGTCCTTCTTTTTCCCACCTCTTCTTTGCAGATGGCCTCACCCATATGGCTAAAGTCAATAATACCTCATGCGCCACTATCCTTAGTTGTCTCAATACGTTTGTGACTTATCAAGCCATAATATTAACTATTCCAAATCCAAAATTATTTCCTCAAAAAATTGTACGAACGACACTGCCACACATATTTCTAATTTGTTCAATATGAGAATCAGTGACAACTTTGGTAAATATCTTAGTTTTTCTATTTTGCGACAGAAGCCAAAAGCCGGTGATTATCAATTCATTCTTGGCAACATGCGTAACATATTATCTCATTAGAAATCAAATAGTTTAAGTAGTAGTTGAAGAAGTTGAACGAGTGCTCAGCTGACGCGCTTGTTATTTTGGCGCGAGTACTGTGAGTAGTAATCTTACCGCTATTTGTGTTTTCATAACCTGCATGGTTTATACATTATTTTAAAAATAAAATATGTTACCGAATGTTTGAAATTGCATGTGGGACAAGTCCTTTACTTGATATGGTACTGAATAGTTTACTTGAGGTGTTTACAGTTGGTCTAAAATGTTCTCACTGTTACTAGACATGTTTTACTATTACTAGAAATATGATTACTGTTACCGAAATTGGATTACATGATTTGATAAAAAACTTAAAATGTCCTATACAGTTTTGAAAATGCTTCCATGTGAAGATTTACTGTTTACAAAGAAAAGTATAAAAGGGAGGAGACTTTAAAGGATCCCGAGCTAACAACGAGTTCGTTAGACCTGGTGCACTTTGTATTTACTGATTACCGAGTACAATTAGATCCCTCGCTAGTGGGAAGGTAGAACTAGCAAACAGTTACAGGTTTCCCTCGAGTAGGGACCTACAATTATATTTGACTCCTCTTACGAAGGGGTTCACACAGTAATACAAATTACATGATCCTTTTCTGAAGACCTACCAAATATAAAGATTTGCGTATTTACCGAGTTTATTACTGAATGGTTAAATTGATTTTACAGGAAACAAATGATTAGACTGATTATTATTACTGATTAAAAAGGGCATTTTATTTGTGATTAATATATGTAACGACCCGGCCTGTCGTTACGTAAGAACCTGCATTTAAAGTACTTTTATCGACTTGTTATAAATTGGTTATTCTATTATTGATGTGTTAGAGTTGATAGGCTTGAAATCGGAATGGTTAAATGAGAATTCAGTAACTTAGCCTTTAAAGATAGCCTTATAATGGGAAAAGTCAACTAAGAGTTGACTTATTGGTAAACGACCTTGGAATGCTGATTTTATGGCTCGGATAGCTTCGTTAGGTGATTTGGGACTTAGGAATGTGTTCGGGATATTTTTGTGATGTCAGGTGTAGAATTAGGCTTGAATTGGCGAAAGTTAGTTTTTGGCGATTTCTGGTCGGCAGTGAAAAATAGGCTATCGGGGTCGGAATTGAATTCCAGAAGTTGGAACAGGTTCGTAATGTCATTTTGGATATGCCTGCAAAATTTCAGGTAAATCGGAGGTGTTTTGGTTGGTTTCGGCGTAGTTGGCGAATTTTATGAGTTTCAAAGTTCTTAGGCTTGAATCCAATGTAAATTTGGTGTTATGATTTTTGTTTGGTGTTTTGAGAGTGCAACTAAGTTTGAATGATGCTATGGGATGTGTTGGTAACTTTGGTTGGGGTCCTAAGGGACTCGGGATTGATATCGGGTGGTTATCGGGCATTTTGGCCTTAGGAAATTTGTTGAGTGCTGTTTTGGTGTTTTCGCACCTACGGATGGGGAGCCGCAGGTGCAGTCCCGCAGGAGCGGGCGAGGCACTGCAGGTGCGGAAATTTGGCCAAGAGAGAGAATTCTGCAGGTGCGAGGAATTTGTCGCACCTGCGATGTCGCAGGCGCGGAAGAAATATCGTAGGTGCGGTTCCGCAGGCGCGAGTTAGTGGTCGCAGGTGCGGAACCACTGGGCAGAAGGTATAAAAGCGTGCCTTCGTGAATTTTAGCCATTTTCTCAATATTTTCTACGGGTTTGAAGCTTTTTGAAGGGTTTTGAAGAGGGAATTCAATAGTTCTTCACCAAGGTAAGATCTTTGGACTTTAAACTCGTTTACATGTTATTAAAGGTCGGAATTATGGTAAAAATTAGGGAAAAGTCAGTGTAAATTTGGGTGATTAGGAATTGGGAGTTGAATATTTAAAATGGTGATTGAGGGATCATTTGGACTCCGAATTTAGTGTTCTTTATATGTACGGACTCGTGAGAGGACGAAGAACAGTTTGGTATAAAAGTTTCTGGATTTCAGGACGTGGGCTCGGGGGTCGGGTTTTGACCCGTTTCGGATTTTTGGGTGAATATTGATATTTTCAATTGGTAATTGTTCCTTAAGCATATATTGGTGATAAAAATCTGAACTTGGTATATTTGGAGCACTCGGAGGCCGAATTTAGAGGCAAGGGCATTGCAGAGTAGTGTATTAGCCGGTTTTGAGGTAAGTAACGCTTCCAAACTTGAAACTGAGGGTTCGAAACCCCAAACTATTTGATATTTGCCTTTAATTAAGGTGACGCACTTGCCAAGTGACGGGCATGTGGGCGTTTACCAAATATTGGTAGCCTGGCTCATCCCATGACACTGTCTATTGGTTATCCCAGATTGATATTGTACTGTGAAGGTGGTAATTATCTAACGAAATAGAAATCATGCTAAGTATATTTTAAGGCTTCACGCCGATGTGTTCAGACCGGAATGGTCGATTGATGCTGTCTCTATCTGTGATTATTGCTTTCATGTACTCAGTCCTGTTATAGTATATGTTTCATGCCCCAGTCTTGTAAGTTTCTAGTTTATTTATATTATCATTGGTTAAGGGCTGCATTGCATATGTTAAAGCATTCTAAGTGAGACTGGAAGGTACTGACTGATGAGGCTTAGAGCCTAGTTTGAGACAGTTATGAGGTCGGACTGTACACCGCAGTGATCCTGAAATCATGCCTTCGTTGGCTTGATATAGCGCTTGGGCTGAAAGGAGCCCCTCCGGAGTCTATACACCCCCAGTGAGCGCACAGATATTCCGGAGATGGATTTCTCCGTGGTTGTTATGTTCCGGAGATGGATTTCTCCGTGGTTATTATGTTCCGAAGATGGATTTCTCCGTGGGGGCAGTACTTAGTGACGGTGTCACTTGTGTTTATGTAATATCCGGGATGGACTTCCCTGGGCCTGAAAGCCGTATTCTAGTACTGAGTGGACTACCTTATGAGAGCTCGATTAATGAGTACACATCATTCATGATTCCATATGCATTCATGCTAGTATGCAGGGTTACAGACATATCTTGATACATCGTGTTTATTTCTTGATATATTACTGTCATGTCCAATTTATATATACTGTTGTATGAATTGTCGGAGGTTTAGTCCGTCACTACCTCTCATCCCGTAGTTTGGTTTCGTTACTACTGAGTTGGTGTACTCACGTTACCCCCTGCACCTTGTGTGCAGATCTAGGCACAGAGGAGTTCAGCTCGGGTCAGGGAGAAGCATTAGTTTCATCAGAATTGACGAGGTAGCAGCTGGCGACCGTGGTCTCGTCTTCTCTTTCGTTCCTACCTGTCACATTTATTTTCAGACTATGTTAGTCATTTCTTTTGATTTTATTTAGTATTAGCAGCTCATGACTGTGTGACACTGGATCCGGGATTGGTAGGATTTGGTCTTTTGAGTTTTATAAACTGTTTTTCCCAAAATACTGGGTTTATTATTTTATTATAAATTTCAGAATTTGTTAAAAAGGGCATTTTATGGGAATTTGTTTTTAGTTAGATAAAATGAGTGACTTGCCTGGTTCCACGACAGGCGCCATCACGACTACGAAAATGGGCCGTGACAATATACAAATATGTTTTTTGACTTGTCCCCTATTAAAAATGGTTGTGGTTAAGTGTTATTACTCACTGAGCTAGCGACTCACTCCCCGCTATTATTTTTACAGAGACAATGGTAGAGGCAGGCAAGGATTCTATTAATTAGAGTACACGAGTTGGCAATTCCTGGTGAGCCCCGCATTTATTCGCGTCAAAAATTGTTATTTATTTGTTATAGTTTCTTTCTTGAAACTCTTAGAGTTGCTCCATAGTCATTTTTATGAGTGTCATAGGTATTCTTTTATTGATATAGACTTGTGATTCGTATTATAATTTCCTATCATATACTTGGAGATGAAGTTAGTATTATTGTGTTGGAAATATTTCGTGAATGAGGATTATAACTTGTTTGGTCGATATAGGTTGATTGTGTTGTTGATTTCTAAGACAGGTTTATTTTTTTTGATAGTCCTAAATAGGAGAAACTCTGTCCGATTTTCTGTAAATTATCGATGAGGCTTACTTGGGAGTACTTTCTCCTAAGTTCCGGTCATGACTCTAAATTGGGTCGTGACACTTAGTTGGAAGGTAGTTATTAGTAGTAAATCCAATGGGGGTCTAGAAATCAAGAAGGCTAGGTCAAAAAATTTGTCCCTCCTTACCTACATGGAAACTACTAAACCTTCCTCATTCTCCTTGGTTCAAGCTCCTTATTGCTAATCATGCTACGAAGACCGAGAAGGCTAACACTTCTTTGATTTGGAGTGCTGTCATAAAAGGCTGGTACTACTGTAGTAATGGGATCCTTTGGACTATCAATAAAAAGTCTGTTATTGACATTTGGAATTCCATATGGATTCCTAACACTTCTTGTCTAAGAAATTTCATTCAAGGGCCTCTCAACAAGAGTGATTACAATCTAAAAATTAGAGATCTAAGGAAGAAGAATTTATGGAATTTTGCTAAGTTGTCCTTTGACCTCCCCTAATTGTATTACCGATAACATTATGACCTTAAATCTCTCCCAATATGATAATACGCCTGACATTCCTATTTGGTCACTTAGTAGCAATGGCAGGTTTACTATAAAATCATGTTACACTCTCATTGACGGTCATGAGGAAACTAACAAAGATTTCATCTGGATTTGGCATCTCAACTGTCCTAACAAGATAAAATTTCTCATGTGAAGATGTTTTCATGATAAACTACCATGTAGATCTTATCTTAGGCATATTTGTATGAATATGACGCTACTTGTCCAATGTGCAAGATTAAGGATGAGACCATTATGCACATTTTTCTTAATTGTCCTATGACTAATGCATTCTGGAAGAATTTAGGCATTACTCACCTCTCTTTCAATGGCATAACTCACTGTCTTCTTGTAATAAAAAACTTGAATCTTATGTTAAAGCATAAATACCTTGACTGGGAGGATCTTTTTCCTTTTGTTATCTGGAATATCTGGATGAATAATTATGCTCTGTCCTCTAAGACCATTTTTCAACAGGCTACAGAATACAAACTCCTCACAGTCAAAGGAGTCTAACCCTAATATAAAGAAGGCTATCAGAATAAAATGGCATATGCCCACTGATGGTTGGTACAAACTTAACATAGATGGGGCATTTAAAGCTAAGAAGTTGCATTATGGTCTAGGTGGAGTAATCCGCAACAGCTCGGAGGATTGGGTTGTTGGTTTCTATAATTACACACATGCAACAACCCCTCTCCAGGCATAACTAATGGCTCTGAAACATGACCTTCAAATCGCATGGGATCTCAAGTTGAAATCCTTGGAAATCGAAACAGACTCGATTGATGTGCTCAAATGCCTTGATCATGGTTATCCAACATATAATACAATTATTTGTGATTGCAGGTGGTTGATTCGCCAACTGGAGAAGGTAACAGTCAGGCATAGCAAATCAAGTGTCTCACCTTTTAGCAAAGGAAGCTTCCAAGCAGTCCAACCTAAACCAAGTCAAGAATTTTGCTCTTCCTCCCTTTGTTGCAACTCAGTTTTTGGCAAATAGAGGTGGAACTTCCTTTGTCAGACTACTTTCGAATAATATATGTATTAAGTTGGCTGAACTTGGCAATCATAATGCCGTACGTGGCATCTGTATGGTTACATGTGACTAGTTCTTATTATTAATAATAAGTATTCCAATTTCTCAACAAAAAAAGAATTGTTCAAGTAAAACTAGGCTATTTAATATTTATATCCTAATTGGGCTGTTAGCAGTTAATTGTTCTTAAATTATTGCAAACTTGGAAAGACTAATTAAGTGGACTGCAAAAGGAGTCAAATAAAAAACATTGACCTTCCCACTTCATCCAACTTCCTTGCTACTTTCGAAAAGGGCAGTCTGGTACACTAAGTTTTTGCTATCCATGAGATGGGGAAAAAGGTTGTATCACATTAATTTTATGTATGCACTTGTTTACCCGTGTGGAATAATAGTAGGTATGTTATTGTTGTTGTATGCAGTTGTTTACCTGTAAAACGGTATAGTTGAATTTGTAACGTGGTTTACAGAGATGTGAATTAAATTGATCCAAGAGCTCAAGCTGTGTCATATCCATTGATGGAAATAAAAGCAAAGCAATTTGATACTGCAAGTTCAAATTTTACATGCTAAATGACCGAAAGCATGACAAGAAACCTTCAGGAAAATCCCATTACATTACGATAACTAAACAAAGAAATAATTCAAGATGCATGGTCATGGGGACTTCCAGTTCATCTAATTAGAAGCTCATTTAATGAGTTTAAGTCCAAGAAAGACACGTCTCCGGATGCTTCCACTTTAGAATTTAGTCCCATTTGCAAATATGGCCATTGTTCCTTTTTGAGGAAGATGGTGTGATAACCTCCAATGCCCATATTTAGTTATTTCAAGACTTGATCAGAGCAAAGTGGTTAGAAGTTTACTGCACCAGTAAATGCAGATAATGAAATTTCAAGGACGACGATGATCTTGATCTTCCATTTCTTCAAGTATAACATACTTAGCAGCTCCATTTCCTAGGGGTGATCCAGGCATTTCATCTTCACCTGTGCAGCTACCTCTTTGTAATTTGTCGTACCTGAGGAGCGAAAGTGTAAAACAACCTCATTACATGGCGTACCACCATAGCCAAGGATCAACCGCTTTTGTCAAGTTAACATCAGTATGATTCAAATTGCTACCAAACTACACATATATATGTACTGATCTAACTTTATCACGGAATGACCTCTTGCTCAAATATGAAGGATTCAGTCACTTACTTGTACCAGTTAAACAAACTGACACCAAACATTATCGTCATGAGACCGAGTCCTTTCATCCAGGTAAACTCATCATGGAAGTAAAATACAGCAACCTGAACACGCAGCAGACATAATAATCTTGAAAACTACTTATAATTGAAGCAACCCACTTTGTATCTCAGTCTAATGTATTCCAGAGTACAATCTGCTTGAGACAAGGTATATAAACTACAAGTAAGTCGTTCCATCATCAGTACATTACTTGTATTCTCTTTTTTCAAAGGTCAGTCAGTTACATTAGTTTTGTTCTGGAAAATAACTTGGTTTATAGTTCATACCAAGATAGTGACCGCCTCCTTTACAACTCCCGCTATTGTTACTGTTACTGCGCTTGTGATAGACACAAGAATATATTCCGTCAACACCTGCAGTTAACAAATATTGCCAAGTAAGCAGGAAAAATAGTTCTCGCTGTGTACATCCAAGTTCTTTAAGAATTGATAATTGCTTCTAAATCATCTAGCCTATTAAAAGGCATCATTTTCTCCAGAAAAAGAGGAAAAATGAGACAGGAAATACCCAATAAATTGAACTGACACCGGTTGCCTTAGACACATACATACCATAAAGAAAGCCAAAGTTCCACCAAAGAGCATCAGCAAACAACTTCTAGCTATATGCCATGAGCTGTCAAAGTATTTGGTGCTTCCGAATTCATACCACGGATCAAAAATAAGGGACAACACAGCAGTTGAAAGAGCCATTACTGGCGTAACATAGCTCATTAGTGTGAGCGGATTTTTTAAACCTGGAAATCATGTATGTCATGCACAATTTATTCAAAAACTATGAAGCAAATACTGAATCAACAAGTATCAATTTATTCAGAATATTGAAGATTGGTAGTGTTGAAGACATATTTAATTAAATAAAAGTGTGTTCTCTCTGATATCTTAAGCTTTTAGGTGAGATAGTCACACATTTCAACGTGGTATCAGCATGCAGAGGCCTTAGGTTTGAGTCTCACTCCCGCCCGATATCACAAAAAGAATTTCCACGTGTTTGGCTCGTAAAAAAGAATCAAGCTCGCATGTGGAAGGGGCATGTTGAAGACATAATTAAATAAATAATCGTGTGTTCTCTCTAACAAGTTAAGCTTTTAGATGAGATAGTCAAACACTTCAACAGGTAGAAGTTATTGATTGTCCTTACCATAGACTTCTTTCTTTATGCCAGTTTTATGCCAGCACGACCAGTTGGATATGGGAGATTGGAGAACAAACACAAAATAGAGAAAGTAAGCAGACAAACAATTGAGGAAACAATGAAAGAGAAATCACTGATAACAATGCAACGGATGTCACAAAATCCTACCTGCAGAAGAATCTGAGTCATAGTCCAGCGAAACCCAGACATAACTGCAGCAAGCATAACAAAGACGAATCCCCAAAATTGAAATTCTGTCTCCTTTGCAACTGCATTAACAGAGAATAAAGGTCAGACTTGTATATAAACAAGATCCAATTTAACAGACAACACATTATCTACAAGGTGATAGAGTTAGTGAAACACTCGTGTAAGAAAATTACCTAAGTCGCGTCGATAAAAATTGATAATGATAGTTGTCAAAATAAAAACACCTTATGCAATCAGTTGAGTTCAGCTACAACTACTCCTTTTTCTAGATGTAAATATATCTACATGTCTCCTTGTAACTTATAGGTCATGGGTTCGAGTCGTGGAATCAGCTACTAATGCTTGCGTCAGGGTAGGCTGCCTACATCACACCCCATGGTGTGCGGCCCTTTCCCGGACCTTGTGTGAACGCGGGATGCTTCGTGCACCCGGCTGCCTCTCTAAATATATTTGCAGCAGCAACACTCATGGTTAAAACCTTAAATTGCTACATCTCTTACAAGTTAAAATAACCTTGCTCGATCTCAATTGTCACGGTTCTATCTACTTTTGACTGTAGTATTGCCCCTTCCAAAGGCTGCACCTTTGAGGCATTTTGGAAAAAAATGAAAATTATTTAATCCGTTTCTTCCTTAACTATCTTCTGCAGGCGGTACTCTCATCACTTCCATCATCAGCTTCAGTTCCTTTAGTTATATTTCTTAGTCCTTTGTTCATAAACTAAGTATTCATCTTAATTTTCTCATGCCGGCTACTCTTTTTTATGTCGACATATTTTCAACTAACCTTCTAAATGAAATGAGAATGTACCATGGAAAGAAGAAAAAAAAAATGAGACTAGACAAACAGAAAGAAGAATGATTATCACAAGATTACAAACAAGAAATATTGTACTAAAAAGTAAACCTTTTTACCGGTGAAGGTTATTGATGAGTTGATTTAAGAATGACAGATAAAGATGAAGATCATCAAAATTTATACAGGTAATGTAATAAATACTACAAAAACATATGCAGACGACTACATGCAAGTAAGTGTCGAATACCTGTTAATAGTATCCCAACAGAAATGATCAAGATGATCCCCAGCAGCTTTAAACTTGGCGACTCCAACCTTCCACAAATAGTCGAGGTTAAAAGCAAGGGCATCAGATAAAAAACCAGAAATATATAAGCTGCACCAAATGTTTATCTGTATGAAAGGCAAGTAGTATCTACCCAAAAACAAGACTTGTATGAATATGATGCTTAAGAAAATAAATAATAAATGAAACGCGATTAGATTTTCCCTCATTTAAAATCACCACAAAATATTGTTCCTCAGTTTGTGACCCTGAAAGAATAAATAACTTAACTTTTATGAATAATTGGTTGTGTTGGATAATTGATGGGTAGTTTGAAGGACGAATGCTGGAGGGCAGCTTTTTAGAGCGGACGCTCTGTGCAATAACTTTTTATGTTTATTTCTTTATTCTAAAACCAACACTTTTGATGTTATTTGACGTAAGTAGCTCTTTCAACTAATCCATACTTTTCCTTTCCTTCTCCTTGCTTCCGTAAAAATGTTGAATTCCTTCTTTTACACTGCCGCAGATGATTTTCCCTAAGGCACCGATGGACCAACGCCTTTGTATGTATTATCACCCGAATTTCTAGATTCACGTCGTGGAGTATTTGCACTTTAGATCTCATGACTCGACCTTTTCTCTCTTTAGGTCTAGATCCTCTCTTTGTCTATGGAGAACCTTTCAGTTGGCTGGAATTGTTACTTGACTTCGGGGGCTAGTATGTCCTTTCAGTTCTGGTCTGGGGAAGGCCGATCAAAGAAAGGACTCCTACACTGCCTGGTGTTGATTCGGCAATTTGCATCTAGTGGGGAGCTTTTTCCTCCTCCTTCAGTCGAGTTTGAACCCATCCCAACAACGAACACCTTCCTACTGGAAAGTGGGGCTCTGCCCTGTTCTATTTATATGAGAAAAGGTTTGGTTGCAGAGTCATCAAATGCCAAAAGAGCCAGTAATTGTGTTCATTGGCAAATAATATCGTTGGATATACATCTATCACACAGTGTAAAAAAATTAACTATAAATACAGATGCTTCTCGCCCCACCAACCTCCAAAGAAGCCCTATAAAACAAAAGAGATCAGCGAATAAAACTAGTACCTGAAAGCAAACGCGAAGAACAGGAGAAAGATGGGAGATGCAGATTTACACTGCAATGACATAAATTGGCTTTAGGGGTCCAGAATTTTTATCCGAGTAAAGAAAGGAGAAACAAAAGTAAGAAATGCATTATTCTAATCCGTAGTAGATGGTTATTTCGCTGGCCCTTGAAGTCTTTGACAATCACAATTACTTTAGTCGCAAAGATTTGCGACTGTCAGTAGTGGATTATTAAAATTTCATGGTACATACATGCAAATTTCTAGAGATCTCAATGAATGTTATGGTTGTGAGTTTCACTACCATGCTTTCCGCGAGCTCAGTTTTTTGATGAATTTGGCAGTCCATCAGTATTAACAGAAAATGTCTGATAAAAACAAATTAAGGAGAAAGAGTTACAAACCATAGTGGCAAATGTGACAGAGATGAAAACAAGGGATGCATTGCTGAGGTTGACATCCATTGCCGTTGTGAGAGCTGTCGGTACAACTGCGAAAGGCATAGGCCATCTCATTTTATGTACAGAATCAGTTCATTACAAAGCATTGTCGATATATCAGTTATAAGACAGTGGGTGTAACATATGGATCAACTAAGTCACAAGTTGTGGCAAGCCAATTAGCTTTTAGCTTATTGAAGCTGTAAACTCATAAGATGCACAAACTAGACATAGAGAACTATGGAAGTATCATTTCAAGCCCATTAATAAATACTAGTATCGTCTTTGCCACATTTTATAAAGATCCCTACTCGCAAAGTATATAAACATATTTTACACATATCTCCTGATCTATTATATGATACGCCTTTCAAATACTTTAAACCTTCCACTCTACCCTGTTCTCCTCTTTCTTTCTCTCTTCTGATTTTACTTAAGTAATTCAATGTCAGAGAAGTCATTGCACACAATACTAGATAGTTATAATCACATCATATTACACAACAAAAGTTGTGTTAAAAAAGGCAGCTATATAATCCATGAAGGGGCAAATGTAGCCTACTGGCTACGAGTTCATCTGAACCTATAACTTTCGACATGGGTATAGTTATATATGTAAAAACCTACTAAAATCTCAACAAATATTAGATCTGAACCCATAATTTTTGCAGTATAATGAGTTCAATACTGAAAATCTTAAAAGTTGAACCCATAAAATATAAATTCCGGATCCGCCTCTGAATCCATGATTTTAATACTTACAAATCATGCAGTAACATACTTTAAAGTAAAAGGGCATTGCTATCATAAAGTTACCTCTCAAAGAATAGTCTCTCCAAGACATCATTACTGTAGGTTGAAATCTATGGGGCCAGAAGCCAGTAATGGCCTTGGACAAAACAGCTTGCATTGTGAAATGGACTGTGTTCATCAGTAAAGGAGCTGGGAACTTCCCTAGATGATCCCCGAGAAGAGTTTTATTGTACCTATCCCACAGGTCAATAAATGAGACGAACAAAAACATCCTTGAAGCTTCAAACAAACCAATAACTACGCTTCAATTCCAAACAAGTTGGGATCGACTATATGAATCCTCACTGACCATGTTCCCCGTCTAAAAATGAAAAGTACTAGAAGTTCTCCATATTTCCTACTGGCATAAGAATTTTTAATAGGGCTAAGAGACTCCTAGAGCGCATAAGACCTAAAGTAAACGTATAAACATGACTAAAATATTTGACATTTGAATACACATCAATGAGAAAAAGACAAGAATACAATGAAATTCAGTACTTACAATGTCAAGAACAAACTGACACTATACCATACAAGTATGAAGAAGAATGTCTTCAACATATCAACTTCTGAACTAGCAGCATTCTTTGAAATTGATTGCGGCGTGTCATGGTAATCCGAGTATACTGAGTGACCGCCATCATCATCATCATCATCAACAGATCCTCGATGACTCGAGGAACCATTCTCTACATCAAATGGAACATACCTATCTTCTCCACTCCCTACAGAGTTACTACCAAAATCACCACCACTCCTCATTCTATGCTTAAAATTGCTACTACATTGGTTTGTCTCAGTACCTATAGATACAAAATCAAAGTCCTCTACACCAACATTATGTCTATTGACTAATTGAGCTGAATGAAGAGTGCCATTTTCATCAAACCAACCTGAAAAAGAAGGGTCCCTATGACAACCTGAAGCTGAATCTTTACTCCATAAGTTGTCACTTCTACTACTCTCCTCAATATTCTCTTTACTCAAATCACTCTCCACCATCTCTATATAACATGTTTTTTCAATGGTCTATTTGGCGTTATCTTGTTAATTCAGTCATAAAGGCAATGCTAATTTAAAATCTTTAATAGTATGAGGAATTTAAATTCTTGAAATTGGTAAAAATTGTATAAAATGGAATGTGTCAAAACAATTTGCAACAGTAAAAATCACAACTTGATGATGGAATTTCACGTTGAATCTAAACGAAGAATTCCCATTTAATGCACAAGATTTGCAGAATGTAAGTCTTATTGATCCAAAAAAAAAGAAGATCAATAGGGATCAAACGTCATGCATGTTAAAGAATGCAATTAATCAAAACGTTAATGAAGATTAAAGATGAAGAGATGTAAAGAAGAACATAATCAGAAAATGAAGCTTGCGATTGGATCCGTTAATTTCCGTTAGGTGGAAGGGAGAGAGAGAGATATGGGTCTAGTATTTTAATTTCTTAATGAATTTTTTTTTTACATGTATGAGCTACACACCTAAAAGAAAGAGACTTCCAAATATTTTTTTAGACTTCCAACTTTAATATTTTTTTCCACTTCAACCAAATATTATCTAAAAGCGTAATAAATTGAAACGGAGGAAGTAATACATAAGATTTGTGTCTGACATTTCAAAAGGCATCTAAACGACATTTGCTGCCACTTGTACTTCTGTCTTGTATTTACAAAATGGAGCATCCAAAATTACCATCAAGAATTATAGTATAATTTTTACAACTAAACGATTGTTTCTAACCATCAAAATTTCGAATAAAATGTTTAACTGCAAGACAAATGTTATTTTTGAGTAAAACGACATTTCTCACCTAGACAATTTTGAAATGCCAGTGTGCAATTGCATGAATTGAAATATTACAAGGACATTCTTCAGTCTAGAACTCATGCAGTGACTACAATAGTGCCAAAGAAAAATTAATCTTTTATTCTAAAAGTTTTGGTATTCTTATTTCTTTAATTAGTTCGTTGTAAACTTGATCTCTTTTCTCAAATAGAAAACAAAATACTTCTCTAAAGTCTCAAGCATCCATATTAAAATAAATTACTACTCCCTCTGTTTCAAATTAGATGAGGTACTTTCCTTTTTAATTTATTCCAAGATAAATGACACATTTCTAAATTTGAAAATAATTCAACTTTAAACTCTTCATTTTACCCTTAACGAGAAGCTTTTATAATCATACAAATGTCATGGCCCCACAAAGCTTTTACCCCTTAAGCTTTTAAGGTCATAAGTTTCAAAAGACTTCTTTTTTTTAATAAACTCTGTGCCAAGTCAAACTGACTTATCTAAATTGAAATCGAGGGAGTACCTCTTTGATTGACTTAGCTAATGTATCATGTCATGACCCAATTTTGTGTTAGGCCGTGATGGCCCCCAACACCATTGTTAGGCAAGCCAACTCTGATTAAACTAGTGATTTTCCGTTTGAATAATTTATTAAGTGAATAAAATTCTACATTAGTTGAAAATATTAAAAATTTACCAATGTAACAAGATTAAATGGAACAATGAGTGCAAACTGTAATCATGTAAATAATACCCAAAAATCATAAGGCTACTAGTGTGTGTGCCAAGACCTGGTGTCACAAGTATGTGGGCAATCTAGTAAAATATACAAAAGAATACTAGCCTACTATCCGAAAAAAATAGACAGAGAAATAAAACATTGGAGAGACTCCAGCTGCTGCAGAACGGCTCAGAGGGCAGCTCACCGTGAAGTCTCGGAATGAGGATCAACTCTGCGCACCGGACTGGTAACCAGATGCACCTTCCTCAGACCCTTTACAGTTAAGTACAGAAGAGTAGCATGAGTACATAAATAATATGTACCCAGTAAGTATCTAGTCTAACCTCGAAGAAGTAGTGACGAGGGGTCAACTTCGACACTTAATAGGGCCAATAACATGATAATATGAGATTCTAATTAAGCATGGTATACAAAAACAAGACTTAGAACAAGAATTTAACTGGGCAAGAATTCACCATATTTAAGAACCTAAATCACTTGCTTCCTTTAAAACATATGATCACACAACAACGAATCTATATTAATTATGAAAGAAACTTTCAGTTCTACTGTCACACACAATACCACCGAGAACGTTCGGCCAGATCCAACATAAATATATATTGTGCACTGCAGAGGGTCGAACGACACGAACCATAGATGCATATATTTTTCCCACTTGCGAATCATTCATGCGACGCGGACAAACATAAATTCAAGGAATTACCCCGCTAGCGAATCATACATGCGACCGGTTACACAAAGATTTCTTAAATTATTATAGTACTCTCCCTTTTTTTTTCAAAATACGACATTCAAATGAAAACTTTTAAGATCCCGTTATTTTCCTCAATTCCAATTCCTTTTGAAACATTTAATAAGCACACTCCGTTCCGCTCTTCTCAAGGCAAATAATACACATAAAGAAATAACAATATCAACAAGGCATGGTGTAAGCTTAAGACTACCCGGACATAACAGGAATAGTATCTACGTACGGACTGCAGCTTAAGGCTCCGTTTCGCTCTTCTCGCAAATTTGAGGCTCGCAAATGTGAATAATTTCTCACATTTGCGAGACCTGCAGCACCAACGATCAACACCAGAAAACTAAAGTGTTTTTCAACTCCTCCCGAATGCCCGAAACTCGCCCACAATGCGGCGAAAAGAGTTTTATTTTCATTTTGGACATATAAGCACATATAATAGATCTATGATCATATGGCTCCATTGTTGGATCTGCTATATGTATTAAATATGTCTTAATTGTAGATTTCAAATTATGTGATTTATTGGGAGGTTTTGGTTTTATGTCCCCCTCCTATTGTATCTTTTCTTGGTTTTATAATAAACAAGGTAGGGTAAAAAAAAACGTCTGAAACTTGCTCGAGCCCTCGGGGCTCCACACCAACTTCCCACACAAGTCTAATAACCTCACACGTACTCGCTCGTGTGATCAAAATAACATTAAGAAATACGAATCGGATGCCAAAACGCATGGATTGACTCGTGAATTCAAAAACTTCTAAAAAGATTTCCGATCGTCTGGTTCCTATCAAACCAACTCGGAATGACACCAAATTTTGCGTGCAAGTCTTAAATGATATTATGGAACTATTCCCGATCTTAGAATTCCATTTGGACCTCGGTATCACCAAAACCCGCTCCAAACAAAATTTAAAGGACTTCTAAACCTTCAAGGAACCAACTTTCACTATTAGGCGCCGAAACGCTCCTGGGTCATCCAAAACCTGATCCGAGCATACGCCCAAGTCCAAAATCACTAATCGAGCGCAAGTTGTCACTACGCCATTGTACCATATGTCATGCTTTGTCAGCTTACTAACATTCCACGTGTGACATCTTTTTTTCACCAATACAAATAGTCCCCCCACTTTCTAAATATTCTTCAATTGAATATTCGGTAAGTGGTAAGCTTTTATGGAGAAAATTATTTGCCGCCGTTTTTCGAGTATCATTGCGTCTTTTTCAGAACCGATATGATGTATGTCACGTCTATTTAATTCCCATGCCATGTGGCTTCTAACGATTGGTTCTGTAGTTTTTCAGCGCCTTTTAGAGTTTTACTGGGGCTGTGTCAATCACGAAGTGACAGTTTCATTATGACGCTTCATAATGACCTACTTTTAATGATGGCTGTGTGTTCTTATAAATACTTCATTCTTTTTTGATTTCCTGAAATCTTCCTTCTTCAGTATCCACTATATTACTCTTTCTTTGTATTTTCGCATCCACTTTTTAATTAACTCTTTGGACAATCATTCTTCGTCTACACCAGACCCTCGTAAGGTTGTGATTGTTGATAAACTTGCTCTTTTTACTATTCCTACTAGAAGTAGGAGAGGTGGTAGACTTCGTAGTCTTGGCTCGTTATCTAATTGTGGTTCCTCTTCCCAGGGCAGTGTTGCTAAGTCTTCTTCTTCTAAACTGAGGGCTCCTTTAACCCCTAGATCTTATTCTAGGAATAGAGATTTAAATGAACCAGTGCGCGAACCCACAGTTGTAGAGATTGTTCCTCAGAAATTTTCTTTTGTAACCGATCGCGAAACCATAAAAAATCAAGTTTCATCTATAGCCTCCCTTAATCCTGTCGACCTTTATCCAAGTTTGATCACTACTGGCCTTCTCACTCTGGCTTGAAGAGAATGTTATTGGAAACCCGATTTCTTTATTTTAGTCCCTAGTGTCAACCAAAGATTTACCTCATACCAAGCTGGTTATTCCTTTGTTTTACACCAACCCTTTTACTTTAGGGTTCAAACCACCTATCGACCCAGTGATCACTGAATTTTGTCGTTATTTCAACGTGTGCCTTGGACAAATTGGCCACATTAAAGAGGGTTGTTGCGTGCCTTCGATATTTATCAGATTTGGTTTCCATGCCTTCAATTTTTGACATTTGCTTCATCTCTACTCTCCTAAACTGTTTCGTGAAAGAGTTTTTTTTCTCGTTGCTAGAAGTAAGAGAGTACTGGTTAGCACTGAAGATGACCGGGACTGTGGCTGGTATGCTCGTTTTGTTGATGTTCCCACTAGTGCACTAGTGGGTGAAAAGAACATGCCTTTTTCGGAGAAATGGAATTTTGCACGCCAGCTTTCTCCTTTTCTTTTTTTATTTTAAAAGAAAAAACCCCACGTGATCACATGCCTACTTTTTCAGCAACCATGGAAGTTTTTGATGAAAATCCCAACTTCCGTGCTTGGGTAGATAAGATGCTAATTGATGCGTCTATGGAGAAAAGGTATTGGAAATACATTTCTCAAAGATTTGGCTAGAAAATGAAGATGCAAGATACTTTTTCCATTTATTATCTATCCTCTTCTCTTCCTTATTGTTTCAAGAATTTCTTATTCTTCCCTTTTTTCTTTGCTAGGGTTTCCTATTCGTGGCATTAGTCCCGCATCTTTTCCATCCACTAGGCTTTCCGTGACTCTTGCCCAGGAAAGGATTTTAAGTTCTTCTTCTTCAAAAAGGAAAACTGATGGAGCTCGTGGCTCTGATGGTGAAGAAGAAAAAAAAGAGGGTTCTTAGGTGCGAAGGCCACATGTCAGGAGACGTGTGGTTTCTGATTATGAAACTATTCCTTCTCATGAACCTTTACCAAGTTCAATCCCTTTTAGACTCACAGATGAGCCAGAGAGTGACCCTTTAGTGATTTCTGATGATGATGATGTTGATCCCCCCCAGATTCTATTGATATATTGTTTGCTCATGGCTTCGAAGGTGATGAAGCTTTTGGGAGTGTTTCTGAAGAATTTCCCCTTTCATCCCTCCCAATCTCAGTTCTCATTAATCCTCGCATGTCCTTACCTAATGTTACTCCTACTGCTACTCCCGTTGCTGCTTCTACTCCGTCTGCTATTCCCGTGACTACTTCCCATGCAAAAGTCGAACCTTCTAGTAGCAGGAGAGAAATGAAAAGAGTTGTTGTTGAGGTTCCTGAAGTGGAACTTATTAAGAAAATCTGGTCAAGCCGACGTGTGGTTGAAACCTCTGCGAGGTCCCGCAGAGAAGTCAAAGTTAGAAAGTCATAGCTCATTGACCTTGATGAATGATATTGTTCATTCTTACTTGAAAGTACAAGCTTAATTATATTTCCTTTCTCTTCTTTTTCTTACTCATAACTCTCTCTTTTTTTGTAGATCAACTTGATTGGCACAAAGCTTATGAAAAGAGTTGTTCAGACGGACCAACAATTTATAGATTACCACACCGAGGTTGATAACTGGAAAGGACAATTTGAAGGTCTTCAATTGGAAAAAGAAGTTCTAAAGGAAGAGAAGAAAGCTTTGGAACAACAGGTGAGAGTGATTGCCGCTGAATTAGCAATTGAAAAAGCTTCTTCTAGTCAGGTAGGAAAGGATAAGGATATACTTGAATCTTCCTTTGCTGAACAAATTTCCAAGGAAACTGAAGAAATAAGAAGTTTGAAGGAACTCCTTAATCAAAATGAGGTTTATGTGGGAGAGCTGATTCAAACACTTACTCAAGCTCAGGAAGATCTCTGCGCCTTTAATAATAAGATGCAGTTCTTGGAAAGTTCTGTTTCTCCTTTGAAGACAACTTATGATGCCTCAGAAGTAGAGAAAGAAGAGCTGAGAGCCGAGATTGATCAGTGGAAGAAGGATTATGAGATTCCCAAGGATAAGCTAATGTTGGATGTGAGTTGGGATTTCCTTAACACTCGCCTCGAGACTCTAGTTGAAGCCAACCAGGAGAGTTTTGACCTTAATGCTGAACCAAAAGCTAATGAAGCGATTGAGAAAACTCAAAAACGTCAAAGCTTTTCCTCACCTGAAGTCGAAGGTCCCGAAAGTGATGGAAATTGACTTGTTCCTGGTGGGGCTGATGTTCAAGCCTCTTTTTCTCAAGTTAATCGTTCTTCTCCCGTTGATGATGCTCCCGTGGATGATTCCCTCATTGATGATGCTCCTTAGTTTTTTCCTATTTTTTTGTTAACGTTTATTTTGTTTCTTTGCTCTTAACTTAACAAATTTTTGGAAGGTTGTTTTTTGGGAAGGTCATTTTTTGGTTACCCCTGTCTTCTTTTGGGGTTTAATGATAAACTAATGTCTCTGTTTTCCCAAGGTTTAATATATGTTTCGACTGCTTTTACCATTTATTCTGCTCTTTGGTATTTGAGATTTTTCCTTGCATTTAAAAATGCCTTTAACAGTCCGTGACTTTAATAAACACGAACTTTTATAAAAGAGGGCCCTTTTATGTTAACGACACTGATGAAAATGACATCTCATCTTCATATTGGTGTAAATATATGCAAGACGAAGTAGACATGAAAAATAAATAATTTCAGGAAGTTTTATGCTTTGAACTTTCAAATGAATTTCGTGCATCATTTCATTTATTCATACAACACTTTCATAACTGCTTTCTTAGTAACAGATTTTTGAAATACAAAATCGGGTCTATTATCCCATGATTAATTTTTGCCCATATTCTAAAACTCGTAGGAACATGGAACGTATCTCGTTTCCCTTTTGTAAGTTTACACCTTTCCAAGTTTTCTTCAAGGTTTTTGATTAAGGCGTTTTGCTTCCTTCTATATGCATATTTCCTCAAGTGTTAGAGCTTTGAAGTATGAAATCTCGAACACTAGATTACTCCTTACTTTTTGTCCATTTTCTGAAAAGGAAAATACAAACGAGACTCGGAGATATATATTTAGATGATGACTGCATAACCCTTTTTTCCATCAGAAAGGTTTTAACTTAGACTGGGAACAATTTAGTATTCCGCGTGTCTTTTGGGTCTAATATCATTATTTGGTACGGGCTAGCTTTTTGCCTATCATCTAAAATTGTTAGTAAAATTCAAAAAAACAAAATAAAATCGTAACTGAGTGATACATGTCCATGGATACTTTCTTCGTCTAAAAGTGGTATTTCTTCATATGAACAAATATTCCAGCTTGATGTTTTCCATACATGGTATCCAACTCATATGCTCCTTTTCCTGCGATTCCTCAAACTTTATAAGGGCCTTCCCAATTCGAATTTAATTTTCCTGCATTAGCCATTTTTGTCGATTAAAATACCTTTTTGAGGATGAAATACCCATTCTTGAAGTATCTCATATTAGCTTTCATGTTGTAGTATCGCTCAATCATCTGTTTCTGAGTCGTCATCCTTATCAACATCGCTTCTCTCCTTTCTTCCTGTAAATCCAAATTCATTCGCATTTCTTCTTCATTTATCCCCTCAGTAATATGTGTATACCTCGTACTTGGTTCACCTATATCAACTGGGATTAAGGCTTCGGCGCCATAGACAAGTGAAAACGGAGTCTCTCCTGTGCTTGTTTTTGCTGTCGTCCGATAAGCCCACAATACCCCTGGTAATATTTATGGCCATTTGCCTTTTGATTCTTCTAATATGTTATTTAAGTTATTAATAATAACTTTGTTTGTTGACTCAGCTTGGCTACAGGGTGTTAAGGTGCAGATGTAATCCGCTTAATCTGCCAACTCCGAAAAGAATTCTGTTATTTTCGTTCCTATGAACTGTGACCCATTGTCCCACACGATTTCTTTTAGAACTTTGAACCGACAGATAATGTTTCACCAAATAAATTCCCTGACTTCCTTTTCTCGCACCTATTTCAAAGCTCCTACTTTTACCCATTTTGAAAAATAATCTATCAAAACTAACAGAAATCGTACATTTCCTTTAGCTTGAGGTAGCGGACCTACGATATCCATGCCTCATTTCATGATAGGACATGGCGAAATAACTGAATGTAACCGTTATGTTGGGTGATGCATGTTGTTTCCATATCATTGGCACTTAACGCACTTGGCTACAAAGCTTTCTGTTTCTTCTTCTATTTTTGGCCAATAACATCCTGCTCTTATTAGTGTTTTTACCAACGATCTTCCTCCAGCGTGATTGCCACAATGCCCCTCATGTACTTCTCTCATCACATATTCCGTTTTCGAAGGTCCGAGACACCGTGCTAAAGGTCCTCCGAACATCTTTCGGTACAGGTTTCCACGAATCAAACAATACTGGGCAGCTTTTTGGCAAAGTAACTGAGACTTTTTCTTGTCTTTGGGTAAAATTTCGTACTGCAAAAAGTTAACAAATTCGTTCCTCCAATTCCAAGTCAAATTATTAAAACTTACCTTATTTTTGTCTTGGTCGAGTGCCGAATGAAACATATGTATTACTATAGAATTTTCTGCATTTGTTATTTCCACAACAGATGCGAGATTAGCTAACGCATCTGCTTTAGTATTTTCCTCCCTGGGTATTTGCACGACCTTCCACGACTGTAACTGTTTGATTAATTCCCGTGTCTTTTCCAAATATTGTTGCATTTGTGCCTCTCTTGCTACGTAAGTCCCCTGCATCTGGTTAACCACTAGTTGCGAATCACTTTTGATTACAATCTGTTCTATACTAGTTCTCGTTCTAGTTCCAAACCTGCAATCACAGCTTCGTACTCCGCTTCATTGTTAGTGATGTGATAACATTTTATTGCTTGTCTTATGATTTTCCCTGAAGGCGGAATTAGTACAATACCTAAACCCGCTCCTTTCACATTCGAGGAACTATCGGTAAATAAAATCCAAGTCCCTAGATTAGATCCGGTAAATACGTGTAGTTCCCTTTCTGCGTCAGGAACTAGATTCGTGCTGAAATCTGCCACAAAATCTGCTAAAACCTGCGATTTTATTGCAGTTCTAGGCTGATATATGATATCATATTCACTGAGTTATATTTCCTATTTAGCTAACCTACCAGATAGTTCTTGTTTATGCAATATATTCCTTAGAGCAAAAGCAGTTATTATAGAGATATAATGACATTGAAAATAAGATCTCAATTTCTAGATGCCATAATTAATGCTAAAACAAGTTTTTCTAAGTGAAGATATCGTGTCTCAGCATCCAACAAAGATTTTCTAACATAATAAATTGGAGATTTTTTTACCTCTATCTTCTCGTACCAACACCGCGCTTACCATCATTTCTGATACGGCAAGATAAATGAGCAGCCTTTCTCCGTCTTTCGGCTTGGCTAGCAAGGGCGGATTTGAAAAAATATGATTTTAGATCTTTGAGGGCTTGTTGGCATTCGTCAGTCCACTCAAATTGGTTTTTTTTCTCAATACTGAAAAAAATTTAAAACTTTTTTCTGAAGATTTTGAAATAAATCTTCCCAAGGCTGCTATCCTTCATGTTAATCTCTACACCTCTTTTTTGCTTGTGAGTACATCTGGTATCTCCTCAATAGCTTTGATTTGTGCAGAATTCACTTCAATGCCCCTGTTAGAAATAAGAAAACCTAAAAACTTACCTGAAGCCACGCCAAAAGCGCACTTTTCTGGATTTAGCTTCATATTATATTTGCGGAGAATTTCGAAAGTGCTTGACTGGTGTTGAAAATGATTCCCTGCTTGTGGTGACTTGACTAACATATCATCAATATAGACTTCCATAATCTTTCCCAGGTGTTCTTGAAAAATCTTAGTCACCAATCTTTGGTACGTAGCTCCAACATTTTTTAGACCAAATGTCATGACTTTGTAGCAATAAGTCCCCCTGTCTGTAATAAGTGAAGTTTTTTCTTCATCTAGAGGATCCATCTTTATGTGATTATAACCCGAATCAAGTAATTGATCTATATGCGGCAAAGTAAACGAAACTTTAGGACAAGCTTTATTTAGATCAGTATAATCTATGCAAACCCGCCATTTCCCATTTTTTGGAACTACCACGGTATTAGCTAACCAGTCTGGGTACTTTACCTCTCGTATGGACCAAATTTTTTAAAAGCTTTTGTATCTCATCCTAGATCACTTGATTTTTGAAGGATCCTTGCTTCCTTTTCTTCTGCTTGGCTGGTGGGTATGATTGATCCTTATTTAGTTTGTGGGTCATCACTTCCGGTCCTATACTTGTCATATCTGAATGCGACCAAGCAAAGCAATCTGTGTTAGCTTTTAAAATTTCAATTAATTTACCTTTCATTGTTGGGCTCAGATTTGCTCCGATGTAAACCTTTTTGTCTGGCCAATGTTTAAATAACATTATAGCTTCGAGTTCTTTAGTTGTTGTTTTGATGTTTTCATTCTCTTCTGGTTCTTGAATAACATCCGGTCTTGAATCTACATCCGTCTGTCCTGAAATGCCTTCAGTTGAGTTTAGTATTACTATATCCTCAACTGAATTCTATAGTTGCTATTTCTCATCTGCAACATCGTTCACTATGCTTGAAACCACCACCAAATTGATACTTTCAAAAGCCTGCTGATCGCCACGGATTTGTTGAATTCCTCATTGTGAAGGAAATTTAATAACTTGATGCAATATGGACGGTACATCATCCATATCATGAATCCATGGCCTTCCTCCAATCATATTATAAGCCATGTTAGCATCTATCACCTGGAACTTTGTATCCTTGATAACTCCCTCTGCAAATGTGGTAAGCACTATTTCCCCTTTTGTGATAACGCTTGAATTATCACATCCAGACAAAGATTTTGGTACCACCTTGTCGCTAGCTTGCATTTCATTCACCACCCTTAGCAGAATGATATTTGCGGAGCTACCTGGATTAATCAAAACTCGTTTGACATTAATATCGTGTACAAGTAAAATATAACCAGTGCATCGTTGTGAGGAATTAACAAGCCACATCTGCATCATCAAATGTTATATTGTCTTCATCCAAAACTTGGAGAAACTCACTTTACATGAGTGACCGTGTCACGACCCCGAATCCTAAACCGGCCGTGATGGCGCCTATCGTGGGACTAGGCTAGCCAATTCACATATTTACAGTTTCCTTCAAAAAATCCCAACCTATTTCAACATTTCATAAACGTATATAGAATTACTGAATCCATTAGGCAAAATAAACAGTTAAACAGACTAAACCATCTCCAAAATCCGGAGTCAACATGTCATGAACATCTAAGGAATATACCAAAAGTCTATTATTATAATACAAAACCTCCGAACGAATAACTAGGTACAACATAAGAAGGGAAAACAAAGATACTGCGGACGCTGAACAGCTACCTCTATGTCCCAAACTCTGGCTCCGCACGGAATAGATGGCTAACGCTCGGTATTAGCACCTGTATCTGCACACAGGGGTGCAAGGAGTAATGTGAGTATGCCAACTCAGTAGTAATAAAAATAAATCAAGTCTAAGCAGTAAGAAACACATAAAATCAAATTATCAGTTCACAATATGCACAACCTTTATTTCCAACAGTATATACATATATATATGAAATCAACATGCCTTGAAAGACAACTTCAGTAAAATCCTTTGAAAAATGTGTTTTCCAACAATTTCAGAAATAAAGATACCTGAAGAATTTAGTGTAAAATGAAATAAGTCATAAGTATCCCCTCGGGCCAAAACATGAATCATAAATTGCCCCTCGGGAAGAACATCAGTCAGCATGCCTCACAATCACTTAGTATCAGCCTCTCGGGAAACCTCACTGTCACTCATGCCTCCCAATCACTCGTCACTCGGCACTCAACACTCGCACTCAGTACGTACATGCGGTCACTTGGGGTGTGTACAAACTCTGGAGGGGCTCCTTCAACCCAAGCGCTAATATCAAGCCACCTCGTGGCGTATCATATCCTCACAATCAGTCCCTCGGCCTCACTCAGTCAGAAACTCTAAAAAGCCCCTCGGGCGTATCAGTAAAACGGGGTACTCGACCCAAAACATCATTTTATATCTCAAAAATAATGTAAATAAGGCTGAGTTTCGAAAACAGTTAAGCACAATATGACTGAGTGTAAATCATAATCAACAGTGAGGAAGTAGCAGTAAAAATCCCCCAAGGGGTCTAAACAAGTCGGCACGAGGCCCCAAACATGGCTTATAGCCCAAATATATCAATAGTTTTAGAACACAATTTAACATATGATTTAGAGTAAAATACGCAACTCAATAGTTGTCGCGGAGCGGACCAAGTATAATCCAAAAATCAGTGCGTGCCACATACTCATCATCCGACATGTGCGCCATTCTAAAAACAGTGAAAAATATGAAGTGCGGGGTTTCATACCCTCAGGACAAGATTTATAGACATTACTTACCTTTACTAGGACACAATACTAATCCGCGATGCCCTTTCCCCTCAAATCGGCTCCCGATTTCTCCGAATCTAACCAAAACCAGATTAACATCATCAATATACGCTAAAGGAACAAAACCCAATAGAAAACTATCAATTTAGACACAATTCTCGAAATTCGGCCAAACCCGAGCACCGGGACCACGTCTCGAAATTTGATAAAATTTACATCACTAGAATCCTCATCCTCACACGATTCTATACATACCAAGAACACCAAAATCGGACCACAATCGCCCACTCAAATCATCAAAAGAAAATTCCAATTCTCATGCACCTAATCTCCCCAATTTTGGATTTAAATTCAACAAATTTCCAGTTTAATTACTTAGAAAATGACATAGAAACGAGTTTTGAAGTTGAAAACCTTACCTCCAAGTGATTCCCTTCGATTTCCTCTTCAAACCCTCTCAAAGAGCTCCTAACTCGTTCAATAATGGAGGAAAAATGAACTAATCTCGCAAAAATGACCTTTTAAAACATTCTGCCCAACACCAATATTCCCTTCAGTGCGATCGCGACTCCAGCCACGCGATCGATGCACAGCCCAGACCACTCTATGCATTCGAATACCAACACACGCGATCGCATAGAACAAATATCCATCCCACACACGCGCCTCAGAACCTCTATGCGGTCGCACAAAGGGCCACGCGATCGCACTGCTTCACCTGCCCAACCTATGCGATCGCAATCCTTATTACGCGATCCCATAGAACAAGTTTCTTGCCCCAATATTTTACTCTACGCGATCGTGGATGAATCCACACGATCGCAGTGAAGAAATCACTGCTGCTAGAACACCAAAAAACCAGCAATCTCCCAAAGACCAAAAGTGCCCGTTTGAGCATCCGAAACACACCCGAGGCCCCCGGGACCTCAACCAATCCTACCAACACACCCCATAACATCATCCAAACTTATTCGAGCCTTCGAAACACCAAAAAAATGCAAAAACACCAAAATTACATCAAATTCAAGCCTATGAACTTTGAAACTTCTAAATTTCACCAATGATGCCGAAACCAACCAAAACACATCCGATTGTCCTAAAAATTTGCACACATATCCAAAATGACATTACGAACCTGTTCCAACTTCCGAAATTCCATTCCGACCCTGATAGCCTATTTTCCATTGGCGACCGGAAATCGCCAAAAACTAACTTTTGCCAGTTCAAGCCTAATTCTACATCGGACATCAAAACTTCATTACGAATACACTCCTAAGTCCAAAATCACCTAACGAAGCTAGCCGAGCCATAAAATCTGCATTCTAAGGTCGTTTACCAATAAGTCAACTCCCAGTTGACTTCTTCAACTATTAAGCTAATTTAAGAGACTAAGTGTCTCAGTTCTCACCACGACCACTCTGAACCCGAACCAACTGACCCAACAACATATATAGGCTAAGAAATATATGGAAAATTAGAAATGGGGGAAATGGGGCTAATCACACGGAACGACCGGCCGAGTCGTTACATTGACTTTTGATGTATTTTTTGCAGTTGTATATGTCACACCATTGACCTCATCTCCCCCACTTATCACATTGACTGTTCTCTTTAGAGACGGTGGTTTTGGAGGCTCTTTATCTATTATTTATATATGATTGCGTACCTTTCTCACTGAACAAGTCAGTTAAATAACACTGCTTCAACAAATGCTCAAATTCGCTTTGTAATAACCTACAATTTGTTGTTCTATGGCCATGATTGTTGTGAAATTCGCACCAGAAATCTGGATTTCTTTTGCTCAGGTTTGATCTCAATTATTTAGGCCACCACCCCTTATCTCCCATACTTCTTAAGACACCTACTAACTCAGAGGTACTAAAATTAAAATTGTAATCTCTGATCCTCGCATGTGTATTGGAATCATTGCCTCGCGCATCTCGTTCCTTCCTGAATCTAGATGATGAACCCGCATCTTTTCGCCTTGATCTGGACTCAGATCATATGTTTTCCTTTTTATACCGTGAATCTCGCCCTGCGAGTCCCATGTAAGGTTCGTACCTATTTTTTTCAGACCTTCTTTCAGATTCTAAACGTCTCAATACTGCTATGTCATCAACCCTTGGCTGTGAAATCGTATCTTCTTTTATCAACAACTTTGTGTTGTACCTATTATACACATCATATCACGTTGTTGCAGTAATCTCTCGCAAACTTTCCATTAGTCTCCTAGTAACTTCTGAACTTTTCATTTTTAAATTACTTACGAATGCCATAGCTGCCTAATTGTCTGGTACTCATGGTAGCATCATCCTCTCCCGTTAGAATCTATCCACAAATTCCTTGAGTAATTCTGTATCTCCTTATTTTTCCTTAAAGATGTCTTCCATCCTTTTTTCAACCTTCTGAGCTCCCGAATGTGCTTTTATGAATTATTATGTAAGCTCAGCAAAAGAATCAATAGATTTTTCAGGTAAAAGAGAATACCACGTTAATGGCCATTCGTGAGTGTTTCACAAATTTTTTTAACCAAAATTGATTCGATTTCTTGCTTGGTTAAATCATTTCCCTTCACGCCAGTTGTAGACGCAGTTACGTGATCTCAATGGTCGGTTGTTCTATCATATTTTGGAATATCAGGCATTTTAAATTTTTTAGGAATTGGCAGAGGAGCCGCACTTGGCTTCCAAGGATGCTGTGAATATTTATCAATATCTACTCCTTTTATCACGGGAGGCACGCCATGTATTTTTTCTATGCGATCATTCTGCTCTTTCAACTATTTCTGCAAAGTTAGTAGGAAACTTTGTAAATTAGAGTTATTTGGTGTACCTGACCTCCCATCATGAGATTCATTGGGAATTCCCACTACCACAATTGTCGAGCCCCGAGCATGGATTTTCTAAAGTCGTCGTATTGACTGGTGGAGGATTTTGTGGTAGGTTAGGCAACCCCCTAACAAAGGCTTGAAGAGAACTGTTTACGTGCTCTGCAATCAATTGTTTTAAAACATCTTGTTCGAAAGTTTGTTCATCCATTTGTTGGTCATTAGCGTGTGATGTAGATCTCTCAGGTGATCCTTCACAGGACTGACAATGGGATCCTGTTGGAGGGTGGTGTGGTGATGTCATTATGAGCATTAATGTATTGATTGCTCGTTATCATTGATAACCATAATTGACACATTTGTAGCTACAAATACCTTACAACGATTCTGACTCCATTTCCTTATTTATTTCTGGTTCATGTATATTTCCTTCTTTTTGAACTTGATTCATTCCGTTCGCGCCTCTTCTTTGACAGTTGTTTAGACCCGATCTTCTATTCCCTACTATCTCGTGGGTATTTCCCTCGTACCTTCCTTGTATACTTAATTTCACTAGCCGAGCGCGCCAGATATCACTACGCTATTGTGCTATGTGTCATGCTTTGTCAGCTTACTAACATTCCACGTGTGACATCTTTTTCCACCAATACACCTACCAAGAATACATGTACACTTCTATGAAAACTACTATCCTCTATATAACATGCATGTTTTCCTAATGGTCTATTTGGAAGTATCGTGTTAATTCACTCATAAAGACAAGGCTAAATTTTTTGAAATATCACATTAAAGTTTTACAAAACTTTTAATAGTTTATGGAATTTAAATTCTTGATAGTGGTAAAAATTGCATAAAATGGATTGTGTCAGACAATCTGGCAGATGTATAGGGTAAAATATGATATGACACATGGTAATCTAAAGGAAGGAGGAGATGGCCACCGAACGCGGCTATTCTTCTTGTCAATGGAAAGAATAACGACCATAAAGGTGTAATAAAATGCTCTGCGCCGGATAGCATTTAATAAAGAATATTCTGCAGCATTAAGGGCGACGGCCCGTTAGAGAAAATTTGGAATTTATGTCTACCGTTACATCTTCATCAATGGTCCTCATAATTGACATTAAAGGAGGACACGATCCTAGGACCTCCTTCCCTAGACACAACTATAAATAGAGAGATCAGTTATCATTATAAAGGACACGATTTTTTTGGCTAACTTACACTACATTCTATACAAAGCTTAATACAATTTTACTTTCTCGCTTCTTGATCTCATCATTGTTGTGCCCGGAAACCTTGCTCTCGGAATTGCCATCTCTGCTGTTTCATTTACATTTTAAGGCTAAGTATCATATATTTCTTCAGTTATTTCTTTATTTCAGGATCAAATTAGTTCACTTGTCTAGAAACCACGTATAAATTCAACTGTACTTTTTTACGGGTAAACAACAGAAGTGTCAAAATATGGAAACAATTTAGGGGGGAAATCTCATCTAATTTAAACAAAACACAAAAACATCACTTAAAATAACTCAAGGGACATATGAACCTCGACCTTTAACATTTAAGTTTACATCTTAGACAATCTCAAGGGCCAAATACTCTCCACAATATTTAGCAATACACTAATCCGATTCTCCACAAGGAATTTGCGTTTTCATGACTTCCATGTATCTTGATAGTAGGCTATACTTATGCAATTTAGACACTATTTATACTCTAATTTAGCCGCACTTTATTGATATTTGAATGCTAAAAGATAACAAAATTCTCTAATTAAGAATTCTATGTTTTACAGGAGCCACTCTGAGCTAGAGGAAGCTAAAGAGTGTTTTGAAGTCAATATGGAGCGTAGAAGATCAATTGAAGGTTAGCCCGGACGAAAAGGAGTGAGAAAAGAAAGCAAGAAATTTCCTCTAGGTGCACGACCACGGGATGGACCACAGAGTGGACCGCGCATTGGAGGCAGAACACTGGACAAAATTTGCGGTCAGATCCGCGGTCGAATCCGCGGCCGCAGACGAGCAGACAGAGGCCAACAACTCAGGGGTAAGTTTGTAATTTCTAAGGCGACTAACCTAAACCTATATGAAGCCTAATTTTCCCAGAAGAGAAAAATAGTTGTTTTTAGGAGATTTTGGAGGCAAGAACAAGAGAGAGAAGACGGAGAATTTCCTCAGAGTTTTCATCTTCTTCTTCTTACTTCAATTGTTGACGATGAATTGTTTTAGTGAATTTTTATCCATCAGTATGAGTAGCTAAACCCATCATCTAGGGTTGATGGAACCAATTTTTGGATGAAGTCTTGACTCTATTTTGATATAATTGAGTCATTTTTTATTCTATGATTGTTCAACTATGTGTGTTTTGTGATTAATTGAAAGGGCCCTTGATTAATCGTGTCTAGTTACCTTGTGTTGCTTGAGAAAGAACACTTGGTTAGATTGTTGTTGAACAACACCACTTTCGGGTAAGTTAAGAGATTAATTACTTGAATTTAAAAGCGGGGTTAGAGATAATGAAGCTTTGGTTGGATAACTCTGAGTTGCATAAATTCTTAACTAGAGTAGTTCGAGAGTATGCTTCTAGTAAATTATCGTAATTGATCGAGAGATAATTACGGTAGCCCGGAACTCATAATCTTCATAGAGTATTACGGCAAGATTATATGTCATGACCCAAAATCCATAAGGTCGTGATGGCTCCGGACACCACTGTCAGGCAAGCCAATCATTAAATGATTAAGTTAAATTTTTTGTTTTAGCATTTTTGAAATCATTACCTTTTCATTTAACACGCAATATCAAAATAAAAATCCATTTCGATAAAATACATCCCAAACGCATCCCAGAACCCGATGACACAAGTACATGAGCAATTTCTAAGAATTTTTACGGATTCTACAAAACTTGTCCGAATACAAGTTGGACAAGGAATAAAAATGAGAATACAATAAATAGAGAAAGAATCTGCCGACTGCGGGTCGTCTCCGAATGATGCAGCTCGCCTAAGTCTCCAAGTCAGCTATATTGCTATGAAGGTACCTGTGCAACAAAATGCACAGCAAGTGTAGCATGAGTACGAAAACAACGTGTACTCAGTAAGTATCCCGCCTAACCTCAGAGAGGTAGTGACGAGAGGTCGAATTTGACACTTGCTATAAGTCAGTTTAGTATAATTAAGTGAGATGCTAAGCATGAGTATCATAGGCAAATTTAATAATAATCAGGGATAAGAAATATCAACTTCTTTCACATTTAACACATTAAATCTTCGTCATTTCAGTTGGCAATTTTTCAACTTCTTAGGCCAATAAACAATAATAATTATAGGAAATACGCAGCAATTATCATGCACAAGAAAAATGCCGAGGGTCGAACGGCGCAGACCAACAATAATAAAATGTGCACTGCTGAGGGTCGAACGACCCGAACCATAGATGCATCTATCTGCCCCGCTCGCGAATCGAACATGCGACGCGGTTAACATAATACTAGGGCTACCCCACTCGTGAATCATACCTGCGACTCGGGTCCCCGTATAAATATACATAAATACAGGGTCATCCCACTCGCGAATCATACATGCGACTCAGGCACCCAAAGTTACACATATTCACACCAATAACCACATTTTTATCAGTAAAATTAGTTGTGCAATGAAGTGATAAAATTCTCCTTTTAATAAACATGAGAATAATATTTAAAAACTTTCTGGAGATTTACTTGCCAATTGCGATAGGGTTCCAAACTCTTTAGATTTATCCGAAACACAATGATCCAAGGAAGAATCAATTCTCCTTCTAGGTGATTAAGAAAAGTAAACTCTATCCTTTTCATAGATTTATATAGTAATTGAAAGCATCACATGATATTTTATTGACAAGGTCACAAGTACAATAAGTAAAGCATGCTAGTGGGTCCTAGACTACTCGGACATGGTATAATAGTAGCTACGCATGGACTCCCGTCACCTCTTGCGTACGTAGCCCCGAAAAATAATAGCATGTATTTATTTAGTTCACCTATGGGGACAATTTCCCCTCACAAAGTTAGAAAGGAGACTTACCTCGCTCTGAAATTCCATAACCGGCTTCCAACCCCTTCCGACGACTCCAATTGATGCACAACGCCCCAAAACTATTCAAATAACGGGCAAACCAATAAAAATTCACTCTAATACTTGTAAAAATTCAAATTATATAAGTTCCCAACTCCGCTCGAAAAGTTGACCAAAATGCCCTCGGGCCTACGTGCTCGGATTCCGAAATTTCTCGAAGATAAATTCTACCCATAGATTTACTAACTCAAATATACAATTTGCTCTAATTTTCATGCTCAAACTCATGGTAAAAGTCCAAAATTCCAAAATTCCAAATTCTAGGTCTTCCCCAAAAATCTCAAATTTATACTAATTTTTCATGTCTATATCCATGTAAGATCACATATTTAACTCAAAAATAGGAAGAAATCACTTACCTAGTGTTGCTTGGTGAAAATTCATCCTTGAGCTCCCCAATATCGTACAAACCAAATGAAAGAAATGGGCCAAAACTCGTGTTTGAAACAATCTGCCCAGGCTTCATCGAGTTGTACCTTGCGCTGTGCAAGTTGTACATCCTATTACAATTTTACCTTGCTGTAAAAACGCCTATAACTCCTTGTAGAAATATCCAAATGACAAACGGTTCGAAGATTTAGAAACTATATTCGAAGATATTTAATTTGATAGGTTGTACACCATATAACTCTTTATATATTCCGAGATATGAGCTTCCAAAGTCGGCTCCATGCATCAGTAAATTCTGTCAAAACTGCTTCACGAGCCATCTTCAATCGAACATAACTTTCTGATCAAATGTCCAAATCATGAATAATTTAACTTTATGGAAACTAGAATGTAAGGGATACAATTTTTATGTTTTGCAAAATTTTCAGATTCCTTATAGATTTCGATATATAAGCTTCCACAGTTAGCTCTTCGATAAATCAGTTGCTGTCCAAAACAGATTTGCAGCAGAAATTTCAGCAGTTATTTTGGCCCGAAATCCATTCTGTTAGCCTTCCGAAATGCACCCGAGGCCCTCGGGAGCTTAACCAATTATACCAACATGTACCAAAACATGACACGAACTCGCTCGAGGCCTCAAATCACATTAAACAACGTCGAAATTATGAACCGCACTCCAATTCAAGCTTTATGAACTTTGAAATTTCAAACTTCTACATCCTATGCCGAAACCTATCAAATCACGTCCGGCTGACCCCAAATTTTGCACACAAGTCATATTCGACCTTACAGACCTGCTCCAACTTTTGGAATTGGAATCTGACCCCGACAAGTCATAATACTTGAAATAAAGCTGCTCATGACCTCAAACTGCTAAACGACGCGCTAGAGATCGAAAACGACTGGTCGGGTCGTTACATTCTCTCCCACTTAAACATACGTTCGTCCTTGAACGTGCCAAGAATTAAACATACGTCCGTCCTTGAACGTGCCAAGAACTGCTCTGGAATTATCTGAAATCACTGTTTAACACCTCGTGCACCTGCCCGTGCTACCACAACCCAGTTGAGCACATTCTCTTGATCAAAATCTGAAGATATCCTGTTTTATTCATCCAATAAGCTCAGAACCCAGTTCCAACACTTGAAATTCTCTGCCAGGCCTATTTCTAATATATGAACACCGTACCAACTACCACACGAGGTACCAGAACACGACTGCGTACCTTTGCTGAATCAGCACCATGCACCACATAATTCATCATCTAGCCACCATGACATTCCCTGAACCTTAACAGCCAAAATTCTACGAATCTGATGCTCCCAATGCACCTTATACTATACATACATACATTGTGCTATAATGCTGACGATACCACCACAATAGAGGAGATGTGTAGAAATTTCTAACCAATTGCAGAGTTAACCAAACATTGAATCTTTCCCCTTGACTAAAATCATCATCTCATTACGAACCAAATAATGGTAATTGTCCTGTAATATACTTCACATAATCTTATCGCACTGATCTCTGATCCGATAACCTTGTCTTACCTAGTATGAACTGCTCAGACAACCAATCACCCCATACATGACCAATAGTGTCTCATGACACCACAATGCGCCAATAGGCCATAACTCAAACATGATACATAAAGAAATGACTCGGGAAAAGACTACTCAACTCACACAACTTATTTTGAACTCTTCTCAGAAAATAGAAAGTAAAACACAAGAAAAATAAATATAGGAACCTCACTCATCATCACACTGTTGCGGCGTGCAACCCTATCCAAATAGCATACCCGTGGCGGCGTGCCACACGATCCCATCATAAAATTCACATAAGGAAATATACACGGAGCTGAATTGCTCACTATTACAAATATCGATCATCAGCCACAAGCATGCTAAGTGCACAATACCATCCTGGGGGGACTGATAGAGCCATGCGCTACAAAACTCAAGCACAACTGAGGTGCGATACATAATCTGAATCTCAAGAGCTCTCCTGCTCACATAACATCATCGCTACGCTAGATCTTAACACATAGGAATTTCTTAAGCCGTTCCACAACTCACACGGCACGACGTAATATTGCATGAAATGAACAAAGACGGAACAATCACCTGATATTCCAACACCCCTCCTTGAGGAGCGCTATACTAAAATGAACACATCTAACTCACATGAAGCCCATAATCTTGTTTTTAATCCATTCACACACTTCAAGTCGATTCTACTTGCACTGAACTAGGCCAATAGCTTGACCTGGGTCCATAATAACCCACTTCCTCTCATAATACACAAGAACAACCATCATAGCCGGGACAAACACCCCACAATCCATAACCAACTGAACCGAACGCCTTCCTGGCATAAATCCTCAAATAAGCAATATTGCACTTCCTTATACTTGGTGTAAATCTTCAACTAATCAAGCGACTACATGTCACACTTATACAATCTTCTCATGGTTACGCTCCCACGACCTTCCATACCAGGTAACAATTCTGCACATCCATAACACGGACCACACTAATACTGCAAACCCATCAAGAACCCATGACCAGGATACAAGCCTCTTTCACCGAATATCGATCTCAGGTGACACTGAAGATAACACCAGCTTACTATGAACTTTCAAATCCACTTTTCTTGCTCGCCCGAGCTCATGACATCCTTGCTAACACCGAACCGCAATCTTGATCCTTACTTCCAATTACATACTGCTTACTGCACCTAACATGCCAATTATGAGATTGCGCAATAATTCCATCATAACTCCTGAACCACTAATAGAGGAAACACATCATCATATAGAAACCTCTTACTTACCTCAATTCAAAAGAATAATAACAACACTCAAGCGAATTCTCACAATCATCCAACATGCAAATCCTTAAGTAGTGGTCTGAACCACCATAAACCTGCCGGGATCCGCCTACACCCAACTGACCATATCACTCGAATGCTTCAACATTAAATCTATTATGACGACTGACAAGCCCCGCACATACACCGGCCCAAACCACATGCATAATTTAATCACACTAATGAAACTGATCACTGCCGTACATGTGCCATTTCAACCATGGCTAACCAATCCATCTTCTCTCTAATCATCCTTAATTGCCTCAGAAATAATAGTAACCCCATTCAACCTATAACAAACTCAATCCTCACTCATCCCGAGTGACCTTGATTCACGAGACCATGCTGCCTAAATCCCGCAACCCGTCTCATACCCCCTGATAATCTTTCTACAACCCGGAGTTTATTTCTCTCACTCCTCCAATACTATCCTGCACGCTGAAAAATAACATAGACCACTCCAATTATTTTCCCTTTCTCAGGAATTATACTGCAAAAGCTCGACTCTTAATCATACTACTGCCTGAAACCTTTAAACGCCCCATTCTTAACTTTCAAATTTATTAGGACCACTATTGAGAGTCACCCACTCTGACTGGCCCCGAATACAATCAACTCCAAGGCTCTTCTAGAACATGAACATCCTCTCAATGAAGTACATGACTGAGTCACTACCCTTACAACTCGCCTATGCCTTAAGCATAAATTATGAATCTTTCAAAGCCTAACCCTGGTCCGACAGGGCCAACTTGTGCACATATTTATCAAATCCCATGCACAATCACCATTCTACTCCTTTCCCTTAGCCGTAATAACTTGACAACATGCCGACAATCCTCAACCCCATGATAACACAATCCTACAACCCAACTGCAGGTGGTGGGACTCCCCCACTTAGCCCGAAGCTACTCCTTACACCACTCTAGACCCTGCTGAGATCCTTTCCTCTTTGTTAACATGATCTTTCTCAGCCAATCCGTCCAATTCTTCCAAATTCTCTTGTTAGAACTCCCTAAATACTCAAATTCTCTAGCATCATTCACACATTCTGCCTCCTACTGAATAGCCACTAGACTCCCTCACAGAAACATGCCAACCACACAACCGCTAACCTACTCATAGGAGATAACCCACCTGTGGAAATCACCAACTGACACCTTCCAACGATGCCGTACTGCACACCCTCTACAACATCATTATCCCATCCTAAGCCTGTTCTCATTCACCAACTTTACCAGTCCGTTCGCTCCTCATGGACATCTACTAAATGCGCTACAATATTCTCTAATCCACCACTATGCTGCCACTCTCCCACTTTGGTTAAATTCATCCCTTTAAGCACTACCTGACCTCTTTTCCTTACGCCTGGACTTTTAGAAATTTAGCCGCCGTCTGACACTTCTCACATGTATTCCTTCATCGTATGCTGCTGATCACGCTCAACTATGTCTTGTACAGGNAAATACTAAACTGGTGTTTAATCAAGTTTCTCAAGACTTTTGAATATCAAGTTGTGTTGTTTAACTAATTCTACTCACAAAATAATCAACTAGTAATTAATCTAACAATTTAATGTAAACAATAATATTAAAGGTCTAAGGTAATGGTTTCCCCCGTTGGTGAATTGTTTCGTGGATGTTTCTTATAGCTTAATTAATCATCTCAATCAATCATGAACTCTCAATCTACCATAAAT